>WPIO01000012.1:400000-470000 GCA_009760855.2 Cristatella mucedo | reverse complement strand
ACATTCTCTCTAAGTAGACAGGCGGAATCGTGGTACCCTTGCCTTGCTAAAATCGTGTCACTTTGTGAATTGCATGTTTTCTAGTAACGCTAGTAGGACACACATGCCGACGCTGGCACAGTGCTGTTTGGCGAAATTATTTATCGGCACTCAGCCCCATTGCAGACGGCTTCCGGCTGCTTGCTATTTATAAACTACCGCCTCCAGTCTGATCTATGGAATTGGTTTCTTGGCATGCCGTCCAACTGTCCTAGCGTGACAGGTAACTCGTGACCCTGCCTTGGTGCCGGCAAAGGCATTACTCGCTGCCTTTTGTGCCCTCTCTCTTCGTGCACGTCTGCCGCCTTTTGAGCGCCGGCTCACCCACTACCCTCGGCCAGCATTGGCTACGATAGGGGAGCATTGTAAGGCTAGCACAAGCTGAAACTCGAGTCACGCGCTCGG
This sequence comes from Cristatella mucedo, assembly GCA_009760855.2. NCBI lineage: Eukaryota > Metazoa > Bryozoa > Phylactolaemata > Cristatellidae > Cristatella > Cristatella mucedo. The sequence continues at coordinate 469,556 of WPIO01000012.1, read as the reverse complement.
CATGCTCGACACGGACTGACTAGACGTGCGCTCGGTTGGGAGTGGGGGGGGGGTGGGAGCGGGCAGTGAGGTGAGGGTTTTGCGCACCCCGAAACTGTTTCTATCAAGGACTTTATTTGTTTTTCCCTGACCGACAGTACATAACTGCTCGAACATTTATTTACTCCTTGCTTAGCCATCTCGAAGCCTGTTTTATTAACCTGCCGTTTTGGCTTTTAGACTCGAATCTCGAAAAAGATCATTGCTGTCAGCGCTATGAAGAATACCGAGAACTCCATTAAGGTACCTATGAATGTTTCCATTTCGTATGGCGCCAGAGTCGGTCCTCGGCATGTGATAGCCACGTGCATGTCGTTTGAGGCAGCTGTGGCAGAATGTTGCTGCAATGCATGACGTTGCAGCAGCATTTTAATGTCCCACTCAGCTAGAGCTCGTTCCGGTAAGTGTTCGGCCGAGTTCGATCTGGCCAACTGAAGAATGGTTGGCAAAAACTGCAACTCCTTAAACTAAATTTAAATGTTTCCCTTATCGGGCTTTCAGTGCATATGCACCGGAAGTCGGAAAGTCACCTCCGGCTTTTTCCGTCGGCTATCTCGGTGTGGTGGACAACGCAATCAATGCCTGGACAATTAACTGGGCTGGTTCGAGTGACTGCAATTGCTACCTGATGCCTATCGTGCTTTCTCCCTGCCCCATGACCACCTCACGAAATCCATTCGTGTCTACGAGACCCAAGACCTGTGTTCGGCACCCATCAGGCTTCTGCAGTCAGTCCGCATGGTCAACCTTGCTGTCATTCGGCATCATAGACGAGCTTGGAGTCCTCGTGGCAGCTGCATGTACCTGCCACACAATCGCAGTTCTGTTGCATGTATCGTGGTGGCCAGCGATTGGATTGTGACGAGTAGCGACATTTAGACTTCTGGCTTGCCTATGGCCTGGCGCTTGGCCGCATCCCCACGTAGACCTGTGAATGTGGCTAGCAAAGCCACAGCTGCCAGCTCAGGGCCCTGCAAACTGTAAGCTACAGTCGCCACCTGAATTGGCTTTGTATCTTTCAAGTCTCAGCTAAAGATGCTTCTGCTTTCCCTGCACGGGTCCTGCTGCTAACTGGTAGCCCTTAGTGTGTTCTTATGTGCTTTTGCATACTGGTCTAAGCTTGATACATGTGTGCTTTTGCATGTGTCGAAGCCTGATATCGTGCACCTTATGAGCCCACTGTTATTGCTTCTCTTGCAACGAGCTGTAAAGTGCCTGAATAGAGGTTTGACTCCCTTAGGGTGCTATCCAGGAGACCTACCAGTATTAGTACCTACATCCTACACGTGAATTGGGTCACGAAGTCAGTTATGAAGCCCTTTAACTGTTATGAAAGCTCAGTCCAAGCTGTAACCCGGACCTACTCTCTTAGTCCTCAAAGCTGCTGCTGTACAATGTGTCTCACGGTTACTTTATTAAAAGCCATCTAGCTATTAGGCTATGTAGCTATTACACTATCAAGCTATGAAGCTATCTAGCCACCAAGCTAACTAGCTATTAAGCTATCTAGCTAACTAGCTATTATGCTGTCTAGTTACTAAGCTATCTTGCTACGTTTTGCTGCTAAGCTATCTAGCCACTAAGCTGTCTAGCTATTAAACCATCTAGTTACCAAGCTATCTAGCTATTTTTTGCTGCTAAGCTATCTTGCCACTCCATGCGTTTTTGGTGTGGTGTGTTTGCTGCTAGCTATGCCCCAAATGAGTTGTTTTTCAGATTTCTCGGTCTGCCCATTCTTTTGTCGGTTTTTTGTACAGTTTCACCTGACATTCCACATTCGGTTGGGTGAGGGTGTTAAAAGACTGGCAATACAGTGGATTGGGTATTGCCCGGTCGGCACCCTGCAGTGCTGCTTCACTTATTTTCGACCCATCACCATTCCTTCTTTGCTTCGGTTCTTTCAGAATTCCAGCTGTCGTAGCACGGCACTTTCTGTTATCGAGCCTAAAGTCAGCCGTGAAGAGATTGCCTCCGGCTACCTTTCTGCCGGTAGCCCTGCTCTCAGCTGATCGACTTTTAGGCTTCGATCTCCCTCATTGGGGTGCTCATAGCCTCGACCTTCTTGTGGTGCTTCGCATCAGGGGACGTCAAAACTGCTCTCGGAGCGCTGTTGTTTTGCATCGTCTCGCATTGTCGCAGATAGGATTCAATTTGAAACGGCTGGTCTACTCTGCGGTTTCGGCAAGCGCTAGAGGTGTGGTGTCTTTCTGTCCTGCACGAAACTGCTGTGACTGCTGACGTCTCTTTTGTTAACAGTTGTTTAATCATTTTGCGTGAGCTTTTCTGCTGTTGTGCATTTCGAGGCATTTGATGCTATTAAAGAAAACGCTATGTGCATCTTGGTATTATGAAGTGCTGCACTGGTAGACCCTTGCATGTCACGAGGTCTCAGGTTGGGTTTCTCAGTGTGTGGTCATCCTGCTACCCGGTCCCCATCCATAAAAGTAAGAGCAACAAATGTTTCGATGACCCCAGCCTTACTCTGGCTCTGCATCTGAACATTTAAAGCTCGGTTCGCTAGTATCGTTTACTTTCTTTTCGGGAATTCGTTGGACGTGTTTCGTTTCTCAAATTTGCCACCTTTTTTCCATTATATATTTACTTGTCACCGTTCTGTTGCTTGGATTCATCGTGTTTTTCTTAATTTCGAATATTTATCATCTTGCGATGGGAACTGCCACAGCGTACCATTAGCTGCGGATGTCAGCCCTATATATGACACTTCAAAAGCAAAACATAGTTCATTACTCTCACCCACGGCTCAAATCACCTGTGCCCTCTCCATAAAAGTGAAATCCCAGGTTAGGCTGGGCGACTACATTGGAGAGAGAGAGAGAGAGAGAGAGAGAGAGAGAGAGAGAGAGAGAGAGAGAGAGAGAGAGAGAGAGAGAGAGAGAGAGAGAGAGAGAGAGAGAGAGAGAGAGAGAGAGAGAGAGAGAGAGAGAGAGAGAGAGAGAGAGAGAGAGAGAGAGAGAGATTATACATTTGCATATGACAATTCGTTGCTGTGCAGCACTCCCATTCGTACATTTAGTGTGGGGTGGTGTGATGCTCAGACAGCACGACAAGCGACGACACGGAAGCAGCGAGTGGGCACGGAATAACCGTGTATTTGGCTAGTGCTCGCAGCAAAACGGCTCGGCCATTCTCCCCTGCTCGGCCATTCTCCCCTGCTCGGCCATTCTCCCCTGCTCGGCCATTCTCCCCTGCTCGCTCATTCCCACTGCCGCCCTCTGCAGGCCGTGACTCACCACACTCATAAAACCATTTCCCGATAAACCCGCATGGCCCATAAACCCTCGGCAGCACCATAAACTACACTGTACCATACTCTGGCCCTACCATAAGACTACAGTGGGATGTGGCTGCAGAACTGACAGTCATCCAGCAGATAGTTTGTTAACCTTTCTTTTATTTCAATGATGACGATGAGCTTGGTAACCATATTCCCCGTTAGATGACGAGTGCAGGAAATTAGAACCAGTGATGCCATTCGGCTTGCGGTTGCTGTGTGAGCACCGTCCATTTCTTGTAGGACGGGGATACAGACTGGTTTCGTTTTTCGCTTCACTGCGTCGACAGAACCTATGTGTTTGCGTCTGAGCAGCGGGGTAGGTATGTCGGAGTTCTTTCAGTCGGCCCCCAGTGCCTGGCCAGCGAGCCGCTCGGCCTGCTCTGCGCTCTGTGTTGGTGTAAGACAGGATCATAATGTGTGTTGCTTGCTTGCTTGTGCTCTGCAGACGACTGTCTTCTCTGGACTTCGCTGCTGATGAAAGCCATCCTCCAGGTATGGTGATGGTTTGCCAGTTTGCCTGCGCTAGACTACTTTCTCCGTAAGCACCCCACAAGTAATGGCACAGCAATGGCAGTAATCGATTTGTTGCACCGTGTGAACGATGTTACAATGCTGCAATTGCTTTTTATTTGGCCTTGACCGAGGCACGGCAGTACTCAAAAGATAAGAATAAGAATAGCACTTTTGTATAGCACCCTCAGAGAACTAAATCTCTTTCCAGGCACTGATTGCAGGCTGGAAAGGAAGTATCTCAATTAGTTTATGACGACATGCACAGTGTCACCACGCATTAGCACACGAAGGACAATACATGCGGACTGAGCAAACGCTGTGAGGAACAGATTGGTTTTTAGCTTCTTTTAAAGTGCCATTTGGGGGGTTCGTTACGTCTGCCAAAAAGAAACTCCATGCTTTGGGAGCATACAAAGTGAAGGCACAGTCTCCAAAGAATTTGAGGTTGGTTCGAGGCAAAAAAAAAGTAAACAATTCAGAATAGCAGATGTTACGAGACCTAGCCTGATTAAGAAGTAGTTCAGATCGGTAGGCTGGAGCACGAGAATGAAGGGACCTAAAAGTGAGTGACAAAACCTTTAAGTCGGTAAGATGCTTGGTGGGTAGCCAGTGTACATATGTGAGAAGTGGCATAATGTGGCAGCTGCAAAGTTGTCCTTCTGTTGCCACACAGGAAAGTCTGCAAGCAGTCAGTTATAGAAGTCTATACGGGATTTCATAAATGCATGGACCAGCTTTTCTGCGCTGGTTTGGCCCAGTGGTTAAGGAACTCGCCTATAACGCCCAAGGTCAAGGTGAATACCTTTGATTACCGATGTCGTGGGCTTGGGCTCAAGCCCTGTTGCATATGTGAAGCTCCTGAAAAAAATATTAGGCTCTCTTAGCGCTCTATACAAACTAATATATTTGTTTATCTTTTTTATCAGATAGTAAATAAATAGCTTATCTTTTCTACAGCTGTAGCACTGGAACTGTAAGGGTCTTTCTCAGTCCAAATAAATCATTGGTGCAGTGTTATTCCAGAGGACACCTGCAAACAAGGAATGTACCTGCAAAACCATGCCTTTCTCTTACTTCTGTACCCCCTGTTATCGATAGCCACTTGCATATTGTCTCACAGCTCATGCCAAAGCATTCAAGCTTAGCACCGACACGATCTTCAGTGAGCAGACACTAAGATAAAGGCTCAACAAAAACAGGCCAGGTATGCTAGGGTAAGGCCAGGGATGCGAAGAAAGTTCCGAACTGACGAGGGTCCTCGAAGAAGCACGTCTTGAGCCGGCATAGCAGCACAGACACTGAACGACCAAACATTGAAGGCCAGTATTTTTAACCGGGGAAAGTAAGTTCACTTTTTACGGCAGCCACAAAGGTCGATCCTGCGCTTGACATAGGAGTTATGCAGCATATGCCGATGTCTTCTTGCAACATGTGAATTTCAATGGGGTTGAAACACCTCAGTTCCCCGTGGGTCTTGTGCCACTTGTGTGCTCACTGTATACAATTGTTTTTTTTTCATTGCACTATGTAAAGCGCCTAGAAAGAGATTAAGTTCTCTGAGGGCGCTTTATCAAGTGCATTATTATTATTATTATTATTACATACTTTTGAGCTGATATTCTCGCGATTCTCAAATACCTTAGCAGTGCTCGTATTCGAGATAAGTATTTTTCCTGCAGTCTTCACGTGAACTAAAGTTGACGTCAGAAGGGCCTGAGATGTGTCAGCCCTACATGAATGGCTTCTTCAGGATTGATGGAAAAGCCAAACAATTCGTGGCCATCAAGAAAGGGAAACTGTGCTACTATGATTCCTATGAGGTAATGTAAGTTTGAGTACCCTGACTCCAAGTGCTTGGCAGTCTTTGCACATCAGCCGACTGCTCTTTAAGCATTTGTGAACATTAACTTTGTGATTGGTTGCAGGACTTTTTGATCGCCTGCCCAATCCATGAAATAGACATGGAAATTGCATCTGTCAAAGATGAATCCAAGCTAAAGCTTCAGCTGAGTACTCCATACCATCAGTACATGTGAGCGCCGAGTCCAGCAAGATCCTTTTTTCGAGTGCATTGTTGTACGTGGTGTGAGAGCAATATAGCTCTGCTGCTATCAGCTATTTAAGTGCCCGAGTCACCTGTGTTTTTTGATCAACTCTCACGTGAATGTATCAAAGATGCCTTTGTTGTGCTATGCCGGATGTACATGAGTATTTACCAGCAAGCTGCAAGAGACCATCGAAAGTTCCAAAATGTACCTCTAATAGACATACAATGAATAATAATAATAATACTAATAATATATATGTATAGCACCCTTGGAAAATGTAATCTCTTTGTAGGCACTTAATGCATGCTGTAAAGGAATTTCAACCTTACCATAGAACATATGGCAGCCAATACTCAAATAGCCCCTAGTATCTTGGCAATATTTGGTTCAAAGACAAAAGCATTAGTGAACCATTAGGTATGGATTAATGCTTAGTACAGAGCCATGAACAATAAATGGCTCTAAGGGTTTGGCGGTTTTTTCAGAGATGGGTTTGTTTCGGATTTTGTTTTGGATTTTATTTTGAACTCGTTCTGGATCCAAGGAGCAAAGAAAAGTGGGGAAGCAGTGCAATTCGTAGGGTGCGCATGAACGATGTGTCCAAGGAGATCAAAAGAAAAGACGTGCCATCAGATGCTTCATGTAGACGAACTTGACCCATGATGGCAGGAAGGGGAAGGACAAACAAAGTAAGGATAGCTTAACAGTTTCCGAGCTGACGTGAAAACATCGGCTTATCCCAAAGAATTAAAACATGATGTGCTTTCAGGGATGTTGATCCAAAAAAGATAGTTTCAAAGTGTGGAATAGAGCAATACATCCATATCACACTGGTGCTATAGACCAAGTATGTGAGACCGCGACACATACTTTGCCAAACTTGACTTGCTGACATAATATGAGAGCTGCCTCCAACTAGACTGCAAGGTCAGCTTGGGGTACACTCCTAGTGAGGCTCTGTGCAGTGTACGGTTTGTAGTGTGGTGCTTGCACATGGGCTGGTGTTTTTTATGTGCTTTGTGCTTGGTTAAGAGCTCGTGTCGTGCTGTCGAATCATGCATCTTGTCATTTACTTAATCTAGATTTGCATTTGACACGGATGAAGAAGTACAGCTTTGGAAGGCTGCTATAGAGGAATCGATAGCTTGTGCACTATCTGACGACACGGTAAGTGGCTTCACTATCCTGTTTCTAATGCAGAAATGTGGTATAGTTTTGTTTATGCCTTATGTGTTACAATTCTTTATGGGGGAAAGTGGTAGAAATTAGCAGTAAAGCTGTCAGCTGTTATATTCATAAGCAATTACTGACCTCTTATGATTGCCATTGTGTGTGTATCCCTACACGGTTGTGTGCAACCATTCTTCGAGGCAGTGCACTAGTGCATCAAGAATAAGAGGAAGATTGCTTATCGCTGCCAGGATGATACCTCTCTGTGCTTGTAATCCAAGCTAGGGTATTTTACTATATGCCGGTACCGGCTATCACCCTCGTTTCATTTTGTGTCAACGGAGGTGCCCGACCTTATGACTCTAAATCATTTCCATCATTGCAAGCATCGCCTACTGATAATATGCATGCCATATCATTCCAAAGAGGTGCTGTCATATGGAAAGCCAGCAGATAATTTCTGCAGTAACATAACCTAATGATGGGGGCTCCTTGCCAGTCGTCTAACCCTGTAAACGTGCTCCATACTTGATCCTGCTGTTTGGAATTCTGGTTAAGTACCCATGCCAGAATAGTATAATATAGCTTGCTGCCATGCCACTTCCTACCCTTTCCTCAGAAGTAGTACTGGATTGGAGGCCTACAGAATAAATTGGCATTAAAACATATCTAAGCGTATTTTCTCCTTCAAAAAGGAGCACGTGTCAAAATAAAAGGGCAGATAGCACGAAGCTAGCAACTCACGACGTCTAATCCTGACAGAATTGGCACTGTTTCCTTTGCCAGCTTAAGAATATGGTCGCACGAAACCTTCGAGTAATGCTGCTCCTTCACCCTAGTAGTGGTGTGCATGCACCATCTGGAATTATTGAGAAAAGTCTGCTGTTGTACTGCAAATGGTGATCAGCTTTTCCTAGTAAAATGTGCACAAATGATCCCAGCCTCTGGGATCAATAATTTTACATATGAAAGTACCGGATGGCAAGTTCTTTTTTTGCATCTGTGAGTGATCTGGAGTTGTATATTGGAATTCTTGTAGCCAGCCCAGTATTGCTACATCTCATAACTGAATGGTTGTAATGAGGTTTTTTTCTTTCTTTAGTTATGGACGTTTTGGTCCCTGATCTTTGTGTCACCGTGTTTTGTTTGACATTACACAGATACACCCAGGAACGGCTAACCCGTGTTCAACGCGTTTTTATGGCAAGTTGCATGTATGTTCATTGCACTGCCTTGGACATTTTGCATGGGACTGATGACTTCTAGCATGTTGCTGCTACTATCCACTCTCTACCTCCCATCGTAAAAAGCTAGCAGTCTCTCTCCGAATCATATTGCATGTCTTCTCCGGATCATATTGTAAGCTATTTGCTGCAAATGTTGTTTTGTTGGTGGCTACTTTTGCTGCTGGTGTGAAACTGGCTTGGGATTTGTACACACCCACTTCACATACTAAGGTTTCCCGGTGGCATCTATGCTTGTATCGCTATTTTGGTGACTTTAGAATGCCGTTGGCAGCTGGTGAGCAGTGCTGCTTGAGCTCCCTTCAGAACTCCACAGTTTGTGCATCTGCGCATGCACATTTACTGTGTAGGTGCTCAACCAAGTCCTCAAAAATGAATCCAACCGGCATTGTGCGGACTGCGGCTCTGAAAACTCTGACTGGGCTGTTTTGCATCTGATTATCACGGTATGCAGGAACTGTGCCGGTGTTCATCGACAGTTTTGGGCATTCAAAGTGAAATCGCTGAGAATGGACCAGAAAATATGGACTCCTAACCTAGTTCAGGTACTCTTAGTTGTGAGGCCCCACTGTGAGGTTTACAATGCATGTTAAATCAAATGCTTTTGATCTTATCAAGGTGTCATCTGCTCGTCAGCCCTCGCTAATTAGGCTCGTGGCTTAATGCAGCTAAACTACTCAGGAATTTGTTATTTGTGTTGATTTGTCAAGCCGCCTCGTTCGTGTTAGCTAGCATGAAGCTTGAAAATGTTTGTCTGGACGAAATTTATTTGATTGTATCAGTTCCCTGTACTAGCACCGATGTGCCATTCACCACCAGTCACTGCTCATGGCATCGAGTTTATTCAGAAGTACTCAGCTTGCTTAATAATAAATATAATAATAATAATACACTTGATAAAGCGCTCTCAGAGAACTCAATCTCTTTCTAGGCGCTTTAGATTTCCTAATCAGGCTCATGCTTCATGCCCTAAGAAAGCTAAGCAGAGGTTATAGTTTGTCAGACTTGCTTTGTCACTGAGCACATGACTGGTATAACATCCGGTAGCAAAATAGCAGTGATCGTCTGAGTAATTGAAACTTAGCCAATCCAGGCAATTCTTTGTTCAACCTCTAACTATCTTTATGTTGTGTTTGTATATAGTTTTGTGTGCTTACATAGTATTTGTGCAGTCTATATGAACAGTGTGGTATGTCAATATATCGAAAGTTTGTAAATCACTCTTTGCAGTAATCTGGTAATCAATGCATTCTCGTAGGGCAGACGACCATCAAAAGATTTTCAATTTTAACAAATTTCTAAGCTTGCTTGTGAGAAATGAAGTTTCTCCCAGTGTATCTTTAAATGGCCATCATCTTGATAGTAGTTGGTGTCTTGTCTACACTATTTTCACTGCTCATCAATTTGCTCCTGCCTCAGTCTTGTGTCAGGAGTGAAACAATCACTAGAACTCTAGACACTATACGGCAGCAGATTCAAGCAAGGTCATTAGTCCCCCTTAAATGTGCAGCAGCTGCTGTCTTTCACCTGTTTGCTGAAAAGGAAGCCTAGTCAGTGGCAGAAAGACCGAAGACTTCAGTAATGAACAAATTGATGAGCAGTGAAAATAGTGAAAGTTTTTGTTGGGAAAAGTCGATCCCTTCTCTTCTGCTGATCGAACATGTTTTGTAATTTCTTTTCGTGTCTTTTTTACTTCAGAGCTGCATTCGTATACCCACAGCTTAAAAAATCTTAGCCAAATGAGTTATTTGTTTAATGACTTGTTTCTAATTGTCCTTGATGGAACTGTTTGGGGTAGATCATTTCTTTGCAATGCTGCTGATCTCTGCAATGGTTCTTGGCCTCGGGGTAATGTGCTTGCTCTTCATGATTCAGGTCGTGAGTTCGAGTCTTTCAGCAAATAATGATTGCCTGCTGCAAGCAAATGTCGCTCATTCTCTTCTGTCGCTATATGACATTGAATAATTAGCAGAGCTTTGCTGTAATGCGTTGTCAATCACTATTGGTTGTCAAACTGATTCCTATTTGATTTATGTCAATATGCCCACACATGCTCATTCAAAGGTCAGTTTGCACACTCGAGTATCATAAAGTATTATGTAGATCAACTGTGCCTTTGTGGGTCGTAGCTGCTGATGCAGCTCTCCTAATACCTTTGCAGTTACATGTATATAATTGTCTATAAATTTACATCTTTTAGGTATGTACACCTGTGTGTACACAGTATGGTGTGTTTGTGTGTGTGTGTGTGTGTGTGTGTGTGTGTGTGTGTGTGTGTGTGTGTGTGTGTGTGTGTGTGTGTGTGTGTGTGTGTGTGTGTAATGTAATTAGCTGATCTAACCTGTAAGACCATTGGTCTGGTTTAATCAGGCTGGTTGCATGCTTGTTTTTCTGTGTCATTTCAGCTGTTTGTCTCTTATGGAAATGCTAGTGCCATCAGTCTATGGGAACGGCGGCTACCTTCCGACGACAGAAAACCCGTCGAGTCAAGTGACGTGTGAGTTGCTCATACTTTTGCGGTGACTTTTGGCTCATTTGATGCGGTACTTCCTGAAACAGGGATAGGCATTCATGTACATATGGGTGTGTAACAAACAGTGAGACTTGTTGATAGTTGGACGTGTTTTCGTGCCATTTCAATCCTTATGCAGTGAAGCAATGTTGTGAAATCATTGGCATGGTTTGATACGGTTTAGGTTTACAAGCGGATATGGCTAACAAGTCTAGTGGCTTAGTTCTGCCTGGTAGTTTTCAAGTGTGACTCAACATTAGGCAGCCGTCACTGCTCGCTGAAATTCAGTTGCAGTGCCAGTCTTGAGTCTTCAGGTAATGAGAATCAATGATTAGCAAAAGTTTCGTCTATTCGACAGCTTATGCATTTTAATATTTCCGTGTAATTTATTAAAGTTTAATTATGCAGTGTCTCTTGCGGTGTCAGTCTGTCGTCTGCCATGAGTTGCTCGGCAAAATAAGTCAAAGCATTGACCTAAGTCTGTTTAACCGTTGCCAGTCGCATCGTGCGCAGCTTCTACCTATCGCCGATCTAGCAGCAGTAGCACTTGCTCCCGGTGTATCTTCTGTTATTCAGTCACGCAAGAGAGTCGTACATCAGCAATAAGTACAAGGGAAAAGCTTACTTTGACTTCCATGCATCCGTCGGTGACCAGGCTGCGCTAGATGCAGTAAGACTTCCTACTGATGCTGCTGCTTCCGCTGCTGTGCCACAGTTGCTGTCACTGGTACCTTTGCCGAAGCCACTGCTGCTCGTCGGGCTCCTGCTTCTGCTCATTGCTGGCCAATTTCCATCCTGAGCCATCTTGCCTCTCCTTCTCTTTGCAGCAGCTGCTTGCTGCTCCCAGTTTCTCCCCGGCTGCTTGATGCACAATCACCTCTTTGTATACATACATATTCTTGTTATCCACTGCAGCATGCATTCTCCCTCCTCACCACTTCTGACTCAGTTGCATCTGGCTCTCCATCTACCACTGCTGGCTATGAATTACACGATCGATGCCGTTTTGTGCGGCTAATCGTACTGAAGATCTCGGGCCCGGCATGGGCTAGTTCTGGAAATCTTCGAGCTGGGTGTTTTGGGGGGTGATACTATCATCGTTGACTGCCCTCGACGACTGCCACCTGGGCGCAGAGCCGTCGGTCTACCCTATGCCTTCTTACACCTTATTTCGATGGTTGCTCTTCATTTGCCGTTCCGATAAGAACAGCCACTGCAATCGACATTGTGCGCAAAGCCAGTGAACGCATCTGACGAGCTTGAAAGCATGTTGCTGAATAGTCCATGCACTTACTGTAGGCACTGTGCAACAGCCTTCAGAAGGAGGGTGGTCTATACGAATCGGTGCAGCTTGTGCACAGTGGCGCCAATGTGAGTTCGTGTCGGATGCCTGACATGCTGAATGCGATCCGTAGCTTTGCTGATGTTTTAGGCGAAGTTTGTTTGTCTAACTGCTGGTGTTTGTTCAACTGGCTGTTATCTAAGTGCTGCTGTTTTAGGTGAAAAAACCTTCTTCGTGCGATTCAGAAAACCGAACCGGTAAAGAGTGTAATGATTTTACTGGGTCTCCGGCAACCACTTGGCGATTGCTCACCTGCATCGGGCCAGGCAGTTCCTGCCGTTTTGCTACTGAGTTGATGGCTCTACAGGCCTCGGTCTCCTTGCCTTCACCAGCTTCAATTTCTTCTTCCCCTACCCTGTGCAACCATTCTCCAGCTCGGCTTGTTTTTTCTTGTCGGAGGCCGTCTGGGCCGGCCTGTCACGATCGACGAGTGTTGCACAGCACCTGTTAGTTGCATTGGCTCTGTATTTTCACATTGCAGCAGTTGCCTCTTGGTGTGGATGCATGATGTAGTCGTTTGTCATCACAGTCAGAACACCATGTCGGATTTGTGCAAATCGTTTTTCATTGCTGCTTCAGTCCCACCTAGCTCCACGACATCGTCTTGGCTTAATTTGCTGCACAGCCTGCTGCATTCTCGAGCAGCAGGCTGTGCAGCAAGTTGCAAACTGCACAACCAACTGCTTAGCCAGGCAGCTTGCCGAACTGGTACAGCTCTTTCGAGAGATGGGTGATAAGTTATCGTTTCAGCAGTGTGGATTTTAGAAATGATTAGATGGCAAGTTAGCGCTGATATGTTTCTTCATTCTCCTAGGCTGCCGCCGAGGCCATAAACCCCTTGCATAGTCGTGCTATTTCCTTTTGTCACTTCCACCTGACCTTCGAGTGTTTATCTTTATTTTTTTGTGGTGACCTGTCACTTTTGCTTGATTTGCTTGAAGCTCGAGTGCTATCCTTTATTTTTTTCTTGATGCAGTCTTTTTGCTTTTTTAGTGCTAGAGCTTGCTGTCAACTCTGGTCAAGCTGTGCAAGCTGTAAGTAGCCTCTGGATGACCTGCTTGTGATTGTGAGTGTGCAGCAAGCTCCTTTGTATGGGAGCCACTCCTGACACTCCTGCTGCTCAGGCCCAGCTGCGGACACAATGCTTTTCAGGAAATGCTAAGGCAGATGGGCTTCGATGGCGACCAACTACCAGATATGAGGCCACCGTCTGATGTAGCTTCGGCAGTAAGTTCGAGCTCACTCACTATCTTGCTTCTCATCCTGGTTCATTGGTGCATGCCATGTTAGTTGCCTACAAGTGGGCATACTGAAATCACTTCTTTCTTTGTGTCTGTGTGTATGCATTTGGCAGGGTGTGTGTATGTGTGCGTGTGTACATGCATGCGTGTGTGCACGTGCGTGCGAGCGTGCTCAGCTGGCCTGTCCAAATCACAATGTCCTATTATGTTTAGATCAAAACCCAGCATAGGTTTCCATGCTGCCGGTTGGACAGTTGTCGATCACCTATGACTTCCGCCTTGCACCTAATGTGCTGTACTCTGATGGCGGGAGCTCACTTTATTGCCTAGCCGACTTCTTCTCGAATGCTGTGATTTTTCTGCCTGTGCTTTTCGTGCCAACCTGCCGACGTGCTTTTCTCGTCTCAGCAGCTCAAGGAATTGAGCTTGTTTATAAAGACGGGCTTCATTGACGAAATTGTCAAGAAAGGTAAGGCCATTGTCATTGCTGTTACTTTACACTGACCCTGTGCTTTCAACTCGGGATGTCGTCACGTCCCTGCCTAATAATAATATAATTAATAATAATAATACAAACATTTGTATTTCACCGTAAGAGAATTAAATCTGTTTCTGTGCAATTCACACATGCTGGGAAGGATGCATGCTCTGTAGGACGTTTATCTGTTGTCCAGAGGTGTGCATGGCAGAAACTGCACTAATGCAGCCAATAAGAATGAAGCTGTCATGGTCTCTTTCTCTTGTCTTTCTCATTTCTCTTTCATCTCTCTCTCTCTCTCTCTCTCTCTCTCTCTCTCTCATCTCTCTCTGCTTGCTGTTACTTGTCAATTGCAATGAGAGTCCAGTCGGCCCAATCTTCCCTTGCCACCGAAGCCTGCTGTAATTTATATTCACCTGTCACTCGATTGTGTGTGCAATCCATGGAGCATGGCTATGCTGGACGATTAAGGTACTCCCTTTTCCTAAGTTCACCAGGTGCAGCAGGTGAGTACGCATGATCGGCAGCAGTAATGTCGCCCCTTTTTTACCCAGCATGCATCGGTCGTTGCTACGAAATGCCAGTGCAGTGCTTACTTTTGTTTGGGGCAAGCCCGAGTAATCGGCAATTCCAGTTCTGACGCCTTCATAGCGAGTAGACGCACTTTCGTAGAGAGTCGAGGCTGCGGGCATGCACCGATTCCGAGCGGCATCGGTGGAGCAAGCAGCAGGCGCCGTGCATGCCTCTTGTCCGGCGCTTTCTGGCATAGCACTAGCAGTCAGGCAGGGCATCGTTCGCAAATTGAGGAAGAATGCCATGCTTGCGCGTGCGTGCAGAGAGCCTGCGCCGCTGGGCAGTGCTGGACACTGGCAAGCTGAGCCTGTACACGAACGAGCACTCTGCCATAGCCAAGAACACAGTCAGCCTGGCCGACTTGCAGCTCATTGTCGTGCAGCCGGCCGGCGACAGGTGCGTGCGAGGGCTGCTGCTGCTGCTGCTACTGCGCGGTCGAGTTTCGCGCCATTGCCTAATCCTTTTGCCATGTTAGGCTCGCCAAGCTTGCCCATCCGAAGCGGTAGCTTCTTGGCTCGTTTTGATCGAGAAACAAAGGGCTAGCATGAGCTTCGCTGCAGTTCAGCTTTTGGCATGGCCTTGCCCTCTTGGAGGCAAAGTGGTTCGATTTCTGAGTGCATTCTGAGAGAGAAAGAGAGAGAGCTGGGCTTGTGCTTGTGTCTGCCTTTCCCTGCAGTTTCTCACCGCCTTTGGGCTCGGTGGCGGTGCTGCTGCTGCCACCGCTGCGCCACCTAGCGCTGCTCAGTCTTGGTGGCGTGCTGTACTGAGCGGAGCATCGTGCACCACATCACCCTTGGCTGTCGGGCTAGTGTGTGCTCTGTGCACATTGCATTGTCTCTTTTTGCGTGCCAACAGCAGCCGTGGCTCGTCGGTGCTATGTCTGAGAACCGAATCCGATGACGGTGGGCGACAGATAGTGCTGTCTGCCTCGACGTGCGAGGAATTCAGAGCCTGGGCCTTGGCACTGTATAAGGTATGTACTGCAGCTAATGCGCATGCTTATGTTGGCGTGTGTGTGTGTGTGTGTGTGTGTGTGTGTGTGTGTGTGTGTGTGTGTGTGTGTGTGTATGGGTGCTTCTATTACAAACGAATTATATATATATATATGTGTGTGTGTGTGTGTGTGTGTGTGTGTGTGTGTGTGTGTGTGTGTGTGTGTGTGTGTGTGTGTGTGTGTGAGTGTGTGTGTGTGTGTGTGTGTCAGTGTGTATGCATGTGTAGGTGTAGGTTTGTACATGTGTGCATACGATTGTGTATTTGTGTTTGCAAGGGGTCCACTGTACCGTGAGAGTTTGTTATCCTGTCGGAAGTTACCGAAGGAGAACAGCGGACCCATTAATAGACTTTACATTTTCCGTACCATGGTTAGTCATCAAAGCCACTAGCTCCAGTGTGGCATCCTGCGATTCATTAAATAATGCCAGCAGTGTTGTCGATTCTATTTTTTGGTGTGCAGCTGCTCTAACAAATATACATAGATAACAATGATGCCGAGAGTGGGATTTAGACACCTTTAGTGGAACTTGGCAGACAGTATATTATGAATCGCAGGATGCCATGCTGGAGCTAGTGGCCGTGATGGCCAACCCTGGTCCCGGAAAATGTAAAAGCCTGTTATTGGATTTGCTGTGTAACCTTGCAGATGTTCGTCCTCCGGTTCTCTTCCCACGGACTGTGCAATGCAGCGCTGAAGTGCGGTTAAATCACGAGTGGCTACACCTGAGCGCCGAAAGCAACAGTTTGTCGTGGGCCTGTTGGTAGTGGTTATGCCCCGGTGCAAGCTCTTTACGCTGCTCGCACCGGCCCGATGGAGCTAACCGTGCAAACTCCCGAAGCCTGAGTATAATAAGCTACCCTACGTCGCTAGCGATGGTCCAGACCCCGAAAGCAGACCGATACAGCACCCCAAGATACGAGCAGCTAACTGAGTAGCTCGTAGAACACAACTGTGCAGACTAAGTTGCACTTTGCTGTTCGTCGCCGTAGGTTCGACTCTCGTGTTCTCGAAGCAAAGTCGCACATCGACTATGGAAGCTGCAGCCCTGAGCTCTTGTCAGTCGTCTCCCTTATACTCTCTCTCTCTCTCTCTCTCTCATCTGAAATCCTGAACTCACGTGTCGCTGCTATTTTCTCGGCCCCCACTTTTGGTGTCCATTCTCAGGCTTATTCGTTTCTGCCTGTAATTTATTAGACGGTTCCTTGGCCAGCTTTCCATCCTTTCACTCTTTGTCTAATGGAGTGAATCAGTTGGTCCACATCCTGACTTTTTTCCTTACTCTATAATGTCTGCCCAAAGCTCCATTCTAACCCCAGGGGATCTCTCTGGCTGTCAGACTGATACATCCTATCTTCTGCTCCCGGTTAACTAATGTGTCCCTACCCAATTCTGCTTGGCTAGGTCCGGTGCTACCGGTTGCTCTAGGAGCCCTAGTCAAAAAGGCAAGGGCTAGTATCGCTGCTAACCTGAGAGCTGCACCTGTGCAGCTCTTTACTTTCGGCAACTTCCACCGGTGTAGTAAGTTCACACGGCGCAGGAGACCCAACAGTGTGTATATTTAATGCTAATGGTGACTGAGGCGGGATGTTTGACCACAACAGCCGATCTTTACAGTACGATTCAGGCTCTTGAATGCTGCAGCAGGAGAGAGATAGCACTGAAGCTTGTGGCATCTATGCCTGGGCAGATAAGGGAGGTCATACAGAATTGTTGTGGCGTTGCATCGTACTAAACACAGACATACAAAGAGTGTATTTTTTCGGGCTGTCACTGTCACGGGTGCATACTGTGCTTAACTTTAGTGTGCCTTGCACCATAGAAAACTCTTGGATTATCTAAGCAAAGTAGCAGCTTCTGCCGTCATACTGCAAGGATTTTTTACAACTAAGTGGATGTGTATGGTTTTGTGGCTTTAATGATAGTATGTGTTTGTGTCTACATTTGGGTGTGTGTGTGTTGTGTGTGTTTGTGTTTGTGTGTAATGTGTATGAGTGTGTGAATATGCATGTCTGTCTGTCTATCTGTGTCTGTCTGTCGGGATGTCTGTCTGTGTTGTGTGCCTGTGTATGTTTCTCTGTGTGCCTGTGTAGAAATGGTTGCCTCGCGTGTGTGTGTGTGTGTGTGTGTGTGTGTGTGTGTGTGTGTGTGTGTGTGTGTGAGTGTGTGTGTGCAGGCGTGTGCAGGCATGTGTGTGTGGATATGTCACATTGTAACCAAAATAATGAAATTTGGCATCAAAGCCTATTAGCTACCCAATGACCCTAGTGAAAAATGCCCTGCGGTACTTACGTTTGCTACCGGGTGTGCTCTATAAGTGAATTGCCGTGATAGCCCACCTGACTCTGTAGAGCTAAATATCCTGCTTGTCGGCAAGTGAAGATCCGTGCCATGTGTGCAAGTTAGTTTTCTTGAGTGTTTGAGATCTTCAGCAAATTTTTTACTTACAGGCATTGTCTGCTGGGTTGGACGGGGACATTCCTGAAGAGTTTGATATGGCAGGATATGTATTTACCAAAGAGGTTGGCAATGCGGTATGTATAATCCAAGATCAGTTTACTTTCTTCATTATTTCATTCGATGTTCTTGCATGTCTCGCTCATCATTTTTTTTAGCTTTGCCCGGATTTTGCAATGTGTTCGTTGCATGTCTTGTGGCAGAGTAAGTTCCACGATGTGCATCGATCATTGTAGAACTGGCAGAATTCGTGGGCCTGTCTTAGTGGGAAGCTGTTATATTTCTGCAGCCTCAGTATGACAGGCAGCCGAGCAGTCATTGATATTAGAAACGTGATCAAAGTAAACTTTGGTAAGCCATATTACTGTAGCTGTCCTGCTGCTTGTACTGGCATTTGGTTTTGGATAACTAAGTGCTAAGGGTGAGCAGATTTTCAATTTTTGTAGCCATACAAGACTCGAAAGATTGTCCAGCATTTGAGTCCTCGCCACCATTGATCATCAGCATACCTAATAGGTGTGATCTTAACCTTTGTCGCTCTAGCATATGTCATGGAATCTACTTGTATGCACACGTGTGTGTGTGTGTGTGTGTGTGTGTGTGTGTGTGTGTGTGTGTGTGTGTGTGTGAGTGTGTGTGTGTGTGTGTGTGTGTGTGTGTGTGTGTGCGCGTGTGTATGTTTTTGCGTGCATGTGTTTGTGTGTTTTCTTTCGTTTGCACAAGCGCACCTGCTTGCTTGCATGTCCAAATGAGTGCAGTAGTTTTGCTTGTGCAGCGATTGTTCTCTCGCTCTCTCTGCCGACACTGCTGGGATTTCACAATGACACTCTAGTGAACAGCCCGTCTGAAAAAGCGACGACACTTAGTTACTGTACCGTTCTGCTGTCCTTTGACACTGTGGATCGCAAATCTGTTACATAGCAATTGTATGCCACTTTAGCAGCCGATCTTGGAGCTGACTTGGCTCCTATGTCTCCAGAAAGCACCGGCAGGATTCTCGCGATGGGCAAGAAATGAGTTGTTGGCATATGAGACATAAGTTTACAGCCCTCGGATTCAGTTTGCAGTGTCGACGTTGTCTTTGACGTCTATCTCGACCTTCGGTAGGGAGCTCGAATCATCGGCTGATTTCGATAGGGCTCTCTGATTTATTGCACAGCGAGTCATATTTATTGATTTATTGCACAGGGAGCCCAGACCCAGATTGCTCGGCGATAGAGCAGCTACTTCATGCCCATTTCGACTCGGCAACTGCAACTTACAGTGAACTTTATAAGGAAACCAGCTGGACTCGGCAAATCTACTAGAAATTGACTGTTTCTCTGATCCTCGGGTTCAGATTCTGGGAGCTGGCTGCATTCTTGCTTTATTTTGGAAGCTGCTGTTCGAGCATATTTTCTCGTGCTAGATTGTTTTCCTCTCCAGCATGTGTAAAATGCTGGCTACTACTGTTGGCCTCCGTTTTCATATATATATTATTCTTAGGTTTTGGTAGGAGTGCTGAGTTGAGTTCTGCTGAGTTAATTCTGCTTGCAAAGTACCGTGGCTGGCCACGGGCTCTGGCAGAATTTTACAATTTTTTCATGTATCTATTTCTTTCATCGCTGAGCAACGTTTGGGAACTTAGTTACATCCTTTTTCCTGGGCAATGCTCTGCCTCTGCTCGGCTACCTCACTCACTTCCCCCCATTGTTCAGCTCTAGCTCCTCATTCACACCCACCATCTCTGCCCCATCCCCTCCATCTTCCTTCTTTTCTCACTCCATGCTTTCTTCCCTTAATTGCCAGCCCGTTTGCAAAAGTAATGTCTCCCTTTCCTTCACTACATCCACGTCTCCCTGTATGCCTTCCTTTGTTTATTCCTTCCCTTCATTCCTTCCTTCCTGTCATCCTTCCACTCCTAACTCCTCTCCTTCCCTTTTTTGCCCTTTCTCTTAATTTTCCTTTACCCTTCTTGTCCTCTTACCCATGCTATTATCTTTTCTTGCTTTGGACAAGGAGTAGGCCTTCCTCACTCTGCGATTTCGTTTTGAATCAAGTTTCCTATCCCGTCCATGCAGGGATACATATTGGAGTGTGCATGTGAATGCCTTATAGTGTCAGTCCAATAAGATGCATAACTGCTTACTATGTAAGCTTTTGTCATCACGTTAGTGAGTTCGATCTACCCTCTTAGGAGCTGTACTGCAGTGTTGCTATGAAACTGTCCCTTGCAGGGTCGTCTATTTGCAAAGCAATTTTCAGCAGGATACCCGAACGTGGGCCGCTGCAATCGAGAAAAACCACAAGGTAGCTAACTCTCTTTGCATGTGACAAGCTAACAAAGCCGGTGTGTCTGCTATTGGCAGTGAGGGTGGTGCAAATAGAACCTCGTGTGTGGATTTAGATGCACCTGATGTTTTTTATAACTGCTGCTCTCCCTTGCTCTCTCTCCCCCCTCGTCGACTAGGTTGTCTTGTAACATGCTTAATAGACATTCACACCTATCCAACAGAGTGTTACAGTGTCATTTTGAAGGTGTAATTTGTGACAAACTCCAACCTGCTACACACTTGTGCATGCTTTTTCCTCAAGTGTGACCACAGGTTCTCACTTTCTTATCTCTATTTCTCCCTTTCTCTCACACTTGCTCTCACCTCTATCTCTCTATTTCTCTATTTCTCCTATTCTCTCTTATTTCTTTCTCTCTCTCTCTCTCTCTCTCTCTCTCTCTCTCTCTCTCTCTCTCTCTCTCTCTCTCTCTCTCTCTCCCTCTCTCCCTCTCTCTCTCTCTCTCTCTCTCTCTCTCTCTCTCTCCCTCCCTCCCTCCCTCCCCCTCTCTCTCTCTCTCTCTCTCTCTCTCTCTCTCTCTCTCTCTCTCGCACAGCCTGCCATATGTTTATTTGTGTGATTATCGAACCCAGCATTCGAGTGTAGCAAAATGCACCTGATACATCTTCTCCTATGCTTGTCGCCAATGTCTTCACTGTAAATATTTGTGGTGGGCTAATCTGCAATATCTCTTGGTAATTTAAGTCTCTGCAGCCATTGTGTATCGTTGCATAATTATTGCTGCCGGCCTTAGATTGTGGCAGGAATTGGGTTCATCAAGGTCCGGGTTACAGTAGGATTAAGAACTCAGGCTCAGATACTGTCTGACAAGGCATCCGGCTGTCTGTTTATTCTTCTGCATTAGCGCTCCGATTGCACACTGCCAAATCAATTAAGGGCATTCCTTGGATATCCGGAGCATCGTGACCTAGAATTTTGTTGATGCTGCTCTGGCCGACTACTTGGCGATGGTTGGCCGGTCATCTTGTGCTTCCTTGGAGATACTGCATTCTTTTGACAATTCTGCAAAGGGGTGGAGGATGACAGGCTGACATTATTATTGTGCCAATGAACCTTTACAGCTAGATTGTAGCTCAGCCAGCATCTTTTTCTTATGAGCGAGCTTTTTTTTGAGTGCTTGAGCTCGCCTGCCGTTCTATCTTGTTCGTCCAATCATGCATGCTCAGCTAAGCTAGATCACAAATCTCTTTCATAGAACTTGTCGTGGTCACTGGAGGATCAGCTTCGGACGAAAGACAACGTACCTGTGATTCTCGACAAGTGTGTTGCTTTCGTCTCTCTCCATGGTGAGCAGCTTTGCATGCGCACTGTGCTTAGTGGAATGTCTTCTGCTTTTCGTTTGTGACTATTCTTACTCTGTCCACACATACAGACTAATGTAATGTATCTCCGTCTGTAATTCCACAAGGACTAAGTAGGTGTTGCGTATAGGAGAGTATTCTGTAATGCACTCAAAGCATGAGCGCCTTTCTGTGTGCATGTGCTAGCCGACAGACTACGTATTGTGGTAGCATGCAGTCTCTTTGAAGCTGAAGCCTGTTTTCTCATTAGCTAGCATCGCTGCTGCTTGTCACGTGAGCTGGCTGTCCATCTCCTTATGAGCAGCAGATATGACGTTACTGTACCACACCAGGCGACGGAACTGAAGGGCAATAATGATCAGTACATGTTGTGCTTAGTGATGTCAGTTTTAAAACCAGGAGCGGGCACATCAATCTGAATATTCTCATTCAAATGCTGGATCGAACTCTCATCGACAGCTGCACCTCCAATTCCGAGTAGCTCTCTAATGAAAATCAGTGTATATAAACTACTCCATAATGGTGGAATGATAATAATAATAATAATAATAATAATAATAATAATACATCTGTATAGTGCCCTGAGAGAACTGAATCTCTACCTAGGCACTTTGCATATGCTGACTTTCTTTTGAAGCTCTTCATGCTTCGTCATGACTTCATAATGAGGTTTTGAAAATGTATAATAATTTTAATCAATCAACTGCTCTGTGCCAGCAGCCCATTAAGCTGGACTCCGGCTTGTCATTCCTAATTATTATTTTTCATAAACTCCTCGTATGATACAGGCTTGTAGAAATAAGAGACCACAATTAAGGCTTGTAGCAATAAGAAACTGCTCATCGGCTGGTCGAGCTTTTCCGGTAGGTTCCAATGTGTTAGATGCTACTTATTGCTCTGCATCGGAAGCTTTTTTCAAAGCTGAGTTTGGAATTACCTGCCGATTACGTACGTGCCTGGCAGAATACGTTAATTTTAATGTCAATGTTGGAGTGCAATATTCGGCTGTGATAACTTACTTTCCTAACATTTTTTAGGCATGGAGACCGAAGGCGTGTACCGGCTGAGCGCGACCAACTCCGTGGTCAGTCGCCTGCTCGAGCTTCTCGTGCAAGGTCAGTAAAGCATTCGCCATCATTCACTGTAGGCGATCCACCAAAGTTCTAGCGGCTGTATTTGTGTTTATTTCTTCCAGACATCTTATGATCTCTGGCGGCTTGTGTTTGCCTTTGTTAATATTACTACACTTGACGCACTTCTAAAGAAAGGTAAAAATCATGTGTGTCTTTTCTGCTTCACTGACTACGAAGCGGCACACGCCAGTAGTGCCCGAGTTTGACGCTTTTTGCACCGATGGCAGCAGAATCCTCGGTTGGTTACTTCTTCTCAAATCGGTCGTTTAAATTGCCGCCTTGCGAAGAGATGCTTGATTTTGAGTAGTTCCATGGTTGTCGTAGTAATAATATTGGCTCGACACGCAAGGGGCTGAAAGCTTTTTTTTATCCAGTCAGCTTTTGTGCTGGGGAAAGTGAACTTTTGTCGGTGCTTGTTTCTGCACATTCACTCGCAGAGTGTCGTCATTCTCCGACCGTCTTCTCTCCGTTGTCCAAACATGTCCAGGCGGTTTGTTCTTTTCTCTGATCTCTCCTTCATCCACCCGCTCACTCCTTCATGTCAGCACTTTTATCTTGTTGTTTCTTCGTCAGGCTGCGCTGATGCCTGCATCTTTAGGGCGTTGCTTGGAGCCGGAGGTTTGAACCTGTTTCGCTTTCTTTTTTGTCCGTTTGGCTTGTGCTGCAGTGTCGTGTGCTGCATGCTCACTTGAATGCTCGCGCCTTCAGCCGCTGTCGCGACCGGCAGACCTTGCCCGCTCATTCTCACCTCGGGATTTCTTTTTCTGGAGCGCACAGTTTGTGACGTGTCTATCGGATGTCGGCTCGTATTCGCTTGGGGCATCTCCGCCGTAACCTCGGTCATCTCTCCGTGTGTGCACGTCTCTAAGTTGAAAGAAGCTCGTGACATGGTTTGTGGCTGTTGTGCTAGCTTGCATTAATTCTCCCTGCTTAAATGAAGCTTGGGAACCTCCTGTCTGGTTTGGCTCAGGGGTGGGGACTTCACCTTTAAAGACTGGGTCGTGGGCTCGAGCCCTGCGGCATATGTATAGCACGTGGATGGAGATTAAGGTCTCTTGGGGCGCTATACAAACGAAGTTTAAGGAAATGCACACCAGTCAGGCCTATCCTTTTACGGTTCGTGAGAGTGCCCTGTGAGAATTTTGGTGCTGCTTTGTACCTTGACCTACATTCGGAGACATCAGGTGCATGCGTGTTGACTTTTCACGCACGTCCCCCCCCCCCGTCCGCTGCCTTGCTAGGTCGGCACCTCTTGTGTTGAGCAGCATCTCTGGCATGGCAGTCGTGGCGTGCTTTGCTTGCATTTCTAGTTCTCTATATGCTACTTCTGCTTTTTCAGATGTTTGGTCGGTGAATTTGCTGCCCGAATCAAATACTGTGCACGAAGTGGCCAATGCTTGCAAGCGTTACCTGCGTAATCTCAGCGATCCGGTGATGACTGCTGAACTACACTCAAAGTGGCTGCAAGCTCAAAGTAAATGTTGAGCTCTTTGAGCTATTTAAACCTGCTCTGCACTGTGGACAGTTTGTTCTTTATTGAGCCTCTCTTCCCCCAATCATCAGAACCCAACTGAGGCAAGCCCATTAAGCACTTAACACAGCCCTCTGTGCATACTCGCGTAGCGTTTGGCCCTGCAGCTTCTTGTCTGCGAGGTGTCGGTGAACTGCATTTCGTCTTGGCATTCTGTGGCCGACTCAATCGATGAGTTTTGACTGGCATGGTCGATGCTATGCTAGCACAGTTCACCGTGCATGTTTATTCGTGCATGTCTCGTCGTACGAAGCTGTTTCTGTGTAATTTGTACTGCTTTGTTTTCACCTTACTCTTTGAGAGCTAAAATTCGAGAGTTAGATTCCTGACCTGTAGCTTCATCGGGAACGGCAAATGTACCTGATGCAATGTACCGACTCAACGCTGCTGCTGTTGCCGCTGCAATTATGCAGTGCACCGACCAAGCTTGACAGCTGAAGAGACCGTATGGTCGAAGGCTGAATTGAGCGACTCCCTGAAGGGTTGCCGGCCTCACGAATAACACGAGTTTGACAGTAGAGCACTACATTGATTAACTTTTGAACAACTGGCAGGACTTGACAGCCTTAGGCAATTGAGTCCATGCTTTGAGACCAGTTGGCTTGCATCTTTGTGGTAGTTGAGCCTGTTGGTTGAACGTCTCTGGCCCACTCCAAGTGCAGTGTCGTCCTGCAGCATCTGCAGATACGCGTGCTTGCTACTTTGAAGCTTAACACGGTGAAATTAAAATTATAATGAGAGCCGAGGGCATTATTTACCTCGCCTTCCTTTTTTACTTCTGCTACCACCGTATCGCCTGTCGTTTTATGTTCTCACCCCAGCGAGTGCCCAGCAAGTCTTGTGTGGCCTGCTGCTAAGGGAGCCAGATAAGCAGGCAGGAGCACCTAAATAATGATATTGTGATTTTATTATTGATGCATTTCTTAAGCACCCTCTCGGAACTAAACTTCTTTCTAGGCACTTAGCATGTACTTGAAAGGAAGCATTTCAAATTGAGACATGGCTATAGGCGTTTGGCTCGAGAAATTCCCGAGAAGTCGGCAGAAGTCGAAATAAACTAGCGTACAAGTAAATCCCAGGAGTCAAGTCAAGAAGCAATATAGCACTTTTTTCAGAACAGATAAGCATGCCCTGGGTAGCTAACTTTCGGTCGGAGAACCATAAGATTCATTGATGTACTTTTGCTTCTTTATGTCAACTGGATGACATGGCAACGGGCCAAGGAGGGTGCAGCAGCAGCAGCAACAACTCCACTCTCGTGGGAGAAGAGCACCTTAACCCCGATATCTCTTGGAAAGGCCTGCCAAGACTCCTTGACCGACCTTTGGTCGGAGAAGCTTGATTCTGTAGCCAGGCGAGCTGCTGCCAGTCAGATTGGTGAAAAGCTGCTGCCTTCACTAGCCTCAAGAGGTGGCAGAGAGGGACCGGTAGGGGGCAGTACACGTTAGGCAAGAGTTTGCATAGGCCTGGTAGACTGCACTGTGGGAAGAGAATAGCTAAGCTGGGGGGCCGTTCGACGCTCATCCACATGGTCAACTAGGGATCAGCTCTGGGCTGGTCACGTGTTTGTGCCATGCCTATGTATTGTGTGTGTAAGTGTACCCCGATGCCTCAAAATGCAGAGCAAGCGTACGTGTACCGGAAGTGAAAGTATGCACCTATGTGGATGCAATGAGGACGTGCATTCCCCGCAAGGGTTTTGAGTTGTGAATGCGGTGAAGGCCCAACAAGGACCTCGGTAGCGGTTTAGCGAATCACATGCTTACCTCACGGCTCACTGTGGCGGCTACTTGACTAGGGACTTTGACGAGGGACTAGTTCGAATAGGGACTTTAATCTAACCATGCAAGATCTCTCTGCAACATTTGACTGAACTGACACCGGATCTTTCTGGAGATCTTCTTCACACACCTAGGTATCACTCGAAAAAATTTTAATTGGGTTAGTCGCACCTGACTGAAAATTGTCAGTGTAAAGTCATTAGAGCTATGAGTATCAATAAAAAGAGCTAAACGTAGTAAAGGATTTGCTGAATTTGTATGCAGCAGCTGCACATATTTTCACAGTTGAAATTACAAGTTGAAATCCAAAAACTTTACAACATTGTGAATTTAGTAATGGCTGCTCAAAGGGTGGCTATGGCGTTCCAGCAGCTTATATTATTTGCACTGCGATCCCCTTTGCTGTAAAGCACAGTGACGACTGGGGCTTCCAAGATTTCGATAAAACCTGCATAGTTGGCAAAATGAGAAGCTACTAAAGTGAGCTTGACCGACTTGAGACTGACTCGCGCTGCTCCGCTTTTTTTTAAGCGATTGACCTGCATAATGCCCATGAGATAAGATTCTCACTCTTCACGACCAAGGTCGTGGGTTTGAATCCTGCACTATTGGAGGCCCCCCTAATGCCTTGTTCTGGGCGCTGTGATGCTGCCTGATGCAGCTGCCTCGCTGATGAGGTGTAATCTGTGTTGACGGCATACACTGCTCATCACGAGTGCTCTCGCTGCAGGCATAAAGGACAGTGCTGAGCGCATCCAAGCCTACAGAGCCTTGCTCTCATCGCTGCCGTCTGTGAACAGTTCCACCCTGAAGTACTTGCTCAATCACTTGCGGAGGTAAGCCGGCTGCTTATGTCGATCGTATGGTGGTAGCCACTCACTGTGAGCCACATCTTCACTTTTATAGCATTTCGTGCATTAACGCAGAGAGTGGCTGCATGCAGTTGGTAGTATGACCTTGCCGTAGGCATGGACGCTGCTGCGCTCTTGTGCAGAGGATTTGTCGTCCGTTGGTCTGGCCACAACTACCTTTGTTGCTCACCTTTCTGTGGCCGTGCACGGCATGACTTCTTACTCTCGTCTTTCACCTCGAGTCTAGCATGACTTGGAATGTACTGTTGGTGATGTGCCTAATACGATTTTCACTTGTATGTTGTACACTTCGAGCTCACATCACCGTTGCGGCGATCCTAATATGCAAACGAAGCCTGCTAGTCGCGAATGCATCCTTCCACCAGTCCCATGCGCACAAACGAATTGAGCTGCTCCTTTCAATCTCATAGCTCGCATGCTTATATGGCGTTGCATTATAGCTAGGCAGCCATAATGCAACGCCAGGCGTGCAAATCTGCTGCAGTGCCCGGTGCTCGCGGCTGTGAGGAGAATCGGCCGAGCCCACTCGGGCTCCAGCCATTCAGGGTGGCCTCGAGCCATGTCCTGCTGACCTTTGCACCCACCAGGGGAACTGCTGTGAGCTGGAGCAGTGGCCTAGTGCCAAGGGTGGGTAGTTTGGTTGTGGACACACCGAGGCAACTCCTCGAACCTGATGTGGTGTGGTGTGCTATTTTATTGCATCCGGATACACAAAAGTGCTTTCCGGCTGCTTCTCTGATGCTAGATTAGACACTAGATAGATCTGATGCTAGATAGATTCTGAAAAGTGGGTGGTACTATGCTTCGCCAGGTAGGGCAGTAGATTTGATAGGTAGGCTGGAGCCAGCGAATGAAGGGACCTACAAGTGAGCGAAAAAACCTTGAAGTCGATTCGTTGCTTGACTGGTAGCCAGTGCAGGTCGCCGAGAAGTGGTGTGATGTGGCAACTGCAACGCTCACGACAGACAAGCCTAGCTGCAAAGTTTTGCACCAGCTGTAAGCGCCTGATTGCACATGCCGGTAGGCCAGCAAGCAGTGAGTTATAGAAGTCAAGACAGGTTGTCACAAATTCATGGACCAACTTAGATAGTGGTATCCTTATCTAAACAAGCCCGGATTTTAGCACTGTTAAGTAGCTGAAAGTTGGCCGACTTGATTGTGGAGCTGATGTGGTCGTCTAACGAAAGGTCACTTTGGAACATGACATCGTTCAGGTTCAAAAGGAGATATGCTGGCAGAGCTGATTTTAAGCGTTAGCCTTTCTAATTTCTGAATCACACTTGGTTTGCCCATAACTAGTAAGTTTTTATCATTTAATTAAAGAAAATTTGCTGCCATCCATGTGCAGATGTCATCAATACATGCAGCAAGGAAATTGAAAGAATTCGACGTGCTCGAGGGCTGGGAGGGATCAAAGCAAAGGTACAACTGAGTGTCATCCGAATAGAAGTGAAAGCCTAGATTGTGCTTGGCAATCACGTCAGCAAGAGGGAGAGTATAAACCGTGAAAAGAACCGGACCTAGCACGGAGCCCTGAGGTATCCCATATTTCAGAGGTACCTCGGATGATCTTTGTCTTTGTCTATTCACGTCAATACTCTGGAGTCTCCCACTGAGATAGGACCTGAACCATTGCAGAGCAGTGCCATTGATGCCCAGGCAATATGAGAGGTGCTCTAGAAGAACTTTGTTATCGATAGTATCAAAAGCTACCGAAAGATCGAGCAAAACCAGCAGAGACACTCTACCCATGTCTGCATTCCTAAGTAGAAATGCATGGCAATCTGCAGTGTATATGAGTGTGTGCGTGTGCGTGTGTGCGTGTGTGTCTGTACATACATGTTCCAGCACATGCAACCTCAAGATTTTCTGTATGACTGAATTTATCCGGAATTCCTCACATTTTCTAGTGCCTTAAAATGGCGGCCTTAAAACGCAATACAAAGCTTTGAGCTGTGTCTTTTTGGTTTCCTGTGCTTCTATGCATGCACCAGAAAGCAGATCAGCTTTGATGGCTGGCATTTGGTTTGTGCTGTGGACTTTGATGCACTTCGGCTAGTAGTACTAGCACTTAAAATGTTTCTTGTGTGGAAAAAAGCGAGGCTACATCGGTGAGCAAAACCGTGCGGTTCTGAGTCAAGGCCGTGAATGCTCTTAGCCCATGCTTTTTCACTGCATGTAAGCTCTAATATGCTTCGATATTAGGTCTTTGCTGTTGTGTTTGTAGCAGATAACTGCGTTCTGCCATAACAATAGTTCGAAACGTGAAAAGGGCAATCACCTCCTCAGTCAACTATTTATTTCTTAATGTTGTGCTTTATGGTGCAGTACACAAATTCCTATTATTTCTCAGCCATCTTGATGAAAAGAAGTATCAAATGTCGACATGGAGTACATAGTAC
This sequence comes from Cristatella mucedo, assembly GCA_009760855.2. Taxonomy (NCBI): domain Eukaryota; kingdom Metazoa; phylum Bryozoa; class Phylactolaemata; family Cristatellidae; genus Cristatella; species Cristatella mucedo. The sequence goes on along the minus strand of WPIO01000012.1, from coordinate 440,299 downwards.
AAGCTAATATGACGAATCTTAAAATGTGGCAATACGAGATACGAAACATATAAATGTGGGTGAACCAATGGGAAAAGATTACATCCTAGTCACCCTAGGAAGTTAAGCTCACAATCATGGATGTCCATCACTAGCAATGTAATTGCTCACCCATAGTGCTAGTCAGTCTTGTGTCCTGTGTTGTGGCAGCTGCCAGACTGAGTTATCTTTAGTTTAGTTCCCAGAAAGAGCTCTTAAGGAAACCAATTGGAAATGTATTTGCAAAAAGGCTAGAGGCTTGCCATCGCATGAGGAAAAGCATGTTTGTTTTTCATGGTTTATTAGTACAGTGCATGCTATGAACTTTCACGCGTGTTAGAAGGAAAATGCCGAATCTTCCGTGTTGTTTTTGTGCGGGCATACTTATCCATACTCCAGGCATACTTATTCATACTCCAGGCCGGCTCACTTGTAATAAACAAGTGCACTGATGGTCAATTTGCTTTCTAGGGTATCCAACTGCAGCAGTGAAAACAAGATGCACATCACGAACTTGGCCACCGTCTTTGGTCCAGTGCTTATGACCTCTTCCAACAACGACTTCAGTCAGACCAACTTCGAGATCGATACCATCGCTGACCTCATTAGTAACTACCGTTTAGTATTCGACGTAAGCACCTGATGTCAACGCATGCCTCCACGCTGTGTACGGTTTGCTCTGTTCATTCAATCTGGCTTTTTCGTGTTGAAGGTTGGAGACGCTGAAATCGGTCGAGAGGAAGAGCTGTGGCGGCAGATGAGGCTGCTGCTTGCTAAGCAGTCAGCCACCAATGCGGTGCTAAGTGAGCTCCTTCTGTCTATCTACATAGGAGACAAGTATGGCCAATGTGTCAATGTCAATGTGAGTTGAGGTCTACATCGCTATCGTCTGCTATGCTGTGGCCACTTCCCTGCTTTGCTGTCTCCTATTTCCTTGGCTTGGTGGCTGGTGAATGCTCCTGCGTGACAATATGCTAACTTGTAATTCCTACTGAGCCTGCTGAATGGGGCTGTTACAATGTGCACAGCAATCGTTAACAGGGGCAGGTGAGGGACAGATCGAAATGAGGAATTTATGTGCTTGTGTAGTGCAGTGATAGCTGTGGGCCCTTTCAGGTGCTGCAATGGTGAAAAGTAGACAAGACATCAATATTAAGCTGGTTTTATTTTGCATCTTGCATATTTTTTTACTTTTTATAGTATCCTTTTAGTTCTTGTATGTATTGAGCCTATCTATTTTGGATGAGCAGACAGTATGTAAGAAATATGGATGGGAAGGACAACTAGTAGATGTAGCAAGTTTTTCAGAGATAACGTTTAACTATACAGCCTATTGAGCTGTCGAGCTAGGAGCATTCCGAGATGCAGCAAGCATAATGGGTATTTTGCCTACCATTCCTACAGTTTGTTGCAAAGTCCTATTTGACACATAAGCAATCATGAGTGGCCTAAAAAACAAGCTCTGGAAAAGCTTGCCTTTACTAGATATGTCTATCATGATTGCAGAATATATAGTTCAAGGATGTTTGATGACATGCATAGGAAAATGTATCCGACTGAAATCAGAATTTAATTACTACATTGATGTACAAGCAGAGCTGAAATATTTGAAATTTCACTTTGATATGTGCAGTATTGGCTGAGTATATAAGGCACAAAGCTGCACTGTATATGAATTTGTTTTAAAGTCCTAAGCCTTACCTCGACAATCTGCAAACATGTACCTCAATGTACCAAGGTTCAATAAGTTGGGATACAAGTCGTATTTGTATGCTGAAGAGATCGCTATATTTGTTATCTGTGTAGATGGTACTTCCAGTTTACCTCCTTGTTAGACATGGTTTGCCTAATCAGTTTCTAATGCTTTCTTTTGATGTGGAAATCGTCAAACGTCAGATCCCATTTCTAAAATGTTCGTCTTTTGAAAAGAACCCTAGACATACATTTAATTGTTGGACCAATCTTCTCAGTATTTTCTCAAGATTTGCCCTTAGCAGCCCTGTAAACAGCTTCCTTAGCATATTTTCAAGAGATGACAGACGTGTTTTTTAAGAAATATATACATTCATCTGCATTTACTTTGGTTTCAGCTGGTCTGTAGCTCGTTACACCGAGCTGCCTGTCTGAACTTATGTGGCACACGTAATTGGTTGAGTATTTATGTTATGAGATAGACACCGGCACGAGTGCCACTTGTGTCCTCACTTGTGTGCTTGCAGGTAGGAGCTGATATGACCGCCAGTCAACTCGTTGAGCGTGTCTACAATGCCCGACCTCATTGTTTTCGTGGCAGTGCTCAAAGTGGGGCCGTGGAGCTCGTTGACTGCTCTGTTTACGAAGCAATCTGCGGTCGTGATCTAGGTAAATGTTGGGTCCGTGATCACTTTTGCATGTCCATTGGCAATTGTGCACAACCGTGCTGCTTGCCTGATAGTTGTGTAGTGTTTGGCTCGTGATCTGCAGATTTGTAATAGCACTTTTGAAAAGTTCCCTGCGATTTTGTCAGTCTTGTTAAAAAATCAAATGATGTAGTCTCCTCCAACAAACCCTCCTTGATAATATCTGGTTCTAAGATTGACGAGTACTTCAAATGAACATTGTAGACAGAGATTTGCCTGAATGAGGCAATTGGTGCTTTACCGAGAGCGCATGGCTGTAAGAAGATTTTCATGCTAGCCTTACAGATTCCATTTACTGCAAAAATCTACAAACATATAATGAGCTGCAGCTCTGATTGCAGTTGCACTGAATTTCTTTTCTAGCATCAATCTGTCAAAAGTCTGACTAACTGCTTTCGTTATTAAATGATCCTGCCATTTTAAGTGATCTCTGATACCATTAATGTGTTACGGGATACTGACACCAGCTGAGTAGAAATTCCATTCAGCCTCCTAATCATGACAGAAGCATCATCGACGCTCTTGGTTAACTGCAGATAGCTAGGGGGTGCCCATTGCTTTTACGTATATCGCCCGACAGACGTGCACTTTTCTTTTGTCATTCCCGAACGACAAGTCGTCCTTGCCGATCCCGCTAGTGGTAGAGGCCACTTGCAACTTGGTAAGCTCGGAAGTTATGTTCTCCACTACTTGCCAGCCAAAGCTTTGAAGCACTGTCCATTCATGGTCCCTTTCGTTTGTAGCCAGATCACCATATTCTGGCCGTGCCCATCTCCGTGGGACAAACCGTATTTCATGTTGTAATGTATGGCTCGGTGGCTAATTTCAGATTCAGGGTGACTTTCATGTCGCTCTGGCCCATTTCGTGCAGGGCTTGTGGCAATCCTTTTGTAAGTTTTTTTCAAGTCGCTTTCTTGTGAGCACGTCAAACTTGCACTCGATGTAAGCCTGACAGAGCCAGCCACTTAGCAGTAGGTGGGAGTGGTGCTTTACTTTGTATTGACCGGCCATGTGCAGCTATTGGAAATTAAGTTATTGGCTGTCATGCAGACACATGAAAGTTGCCATGGGCACAGTTCAGTTACAGGGCGAAGGCTTTCGTGTATGCAGCAGAAAATATTGACAGTGAATCCCTACTGATTGTCTATCAACGTTGCGTGTGCATCTAATTGGTCAGTTCTTGTACAGCCACGCTTGTTCACCGATCTCGCTCCATCGTCGAGCCTCGTCGTCATCCACATGGGCAGCTCGATGAGGGTCTCGAGGGCCATAGATAGCACCAGATCGTGTGACCAACCAGCCGTTGCTTAGCCGACAGCAGTGCTGCTTCGGCAGCTCGAGCACTGCAGCAGCATTGCTTGCTTTGCCATTGGGGCTTCCATGCCACGAGCACTCCCTGCACTATCTCGTGTGCTGAATGCTTATAGCACCTGCTGCAGTTTAACAGCTGCAGCTGCACGGGGGGGGGGGGGGGGAGGGCGCAAAGGAGGGCACTCGCTCGTGCCCGCATACTTGCAGCATCGGAAGCATGTCGCTATGAAAGCACACTTCTCTCTGCTGCAGAGCGTCCTCTGAGCGAGGACGAACTAGTGCTTGACTCGGTGAAGCGCTGGGAAGCGTGGCCTGAAGAGGAGCGGCGAGACAACTACTTTTGCGTCAAGAAGAACCTCATCAACATACGCTTGAGCAACATGGTTAGTGAGGCTTCTGCTGCTGCAGCCACTGTTTCTGTCGTGCCGACGGTCTGCTCTTCTTAACTACTTATTAACCTAACTACCTAACGACTTGTCATTTCCGTCGTTCAAGCTTGCTAGATCATGGGCAGGTGTCATCTTACCTAGATTTCTGGCTGGCCGCTTGCCGATTGTCGTACAAACGTTAGCTTGCACTAGGTTTGTTTGTGCTATTAGATTGGGTTGGATATGGCACGGGTGTGTGAGCTGTCCTGTTGCCTCACCACCGGCTGGAAGAAGCTCTACTGTGAGTTTTCGCTCGCCACCTTAACGTGCTTCAAGGACTCGATGATGAAATTGCAAGTCGGCAGCTTCGGTGCTAAGGACATGATTGTGTACAGCGGCGTTGAAAAACGGAAGAAGCCGCCGACCAGGTGGGGCTGCGAAACCGCTTTTTGTGTGTGACTGGCTCTTTAAAATCTTGATCCAGGCAGAGCAGGGACAGGCGAGAGCCTGCCCGATGCATGAACACCCACCCGCCCGATGCACGACTGCCGAAGCGTACATATCGATTGTTGTCCCGGTTGTGTGCTGTTATTTTCCCCCAGCTAATACACGATAAGCAAACTATCTGCTGCCACTGCTACTTACTTCTTACGAACATTCATTCGAGCGAATGGAAGGACCGGGACCATTTCTGCAACAGAGCCCGAGCCGGTTGACCGCGCGAGAAACCGCACATGCACACTGCTGTGCTTCCCGGTGGTGACAACATTGCTTGCCACAGAGCATCGTGGCAGGCAGCTGAGCCTGCCGGAGCTATTGATTGCCAAGAAGGGAGTTGGATATCCTTCCTGGTCGGCCTTACCAGCAGCTGGTCTAGTGAAGGAATACTTGTTCGTTGTCCTTTGTCGTGGTGAAGATTTTAAGATAGATATGAGCGAAGCGAGAAGACGTCGGCCGAGGCAGTCGAGGTCACGGGTGAAGTAGCTGGCATGGCATAAGGAAGAGCTGCTTTGCTGGGCAAGGGACTCTTTGCGAGTAGTGACCGGAGGCAAACCCATCCGCACAGCTTTGCAAGAGCTTTTCGAGATGCACGTTAACGCTTCCACGCTCCTCGTTTCGAGAAGGACCGAGCGCAAGCTGCTGACATCCGCTGTGCTTTGCCATCGCCTTGGCGCGGAGCTGTGCCCCCACTCCCCCCACCCTGTAGCTGACACATGCTCGTCCTCCAGAGGCTCTAGCCGACCAATCGCGCGGCATGCCGTGGTAGGGTCGGATTTACATTCATCATGAGGAGCGACTTTGGCTGCTTGGCAGGCCAGCAGCAGCGTCCTGCTGCTGTGAGCCACAGCATCTGCTACGACTCAGAGGGCGACAGGGACACGTGGCTGGCCGCCATCCTCTGGGCACAGGTACTCGGCACGCGCCTCGGCAGTGAGCTGCGAACCTTACCCTTCGGGTCTTGGCCAAGTGTGTATGTGCGGTTTTGGCTTTTGTTCTGTATTTTTTCGTCGGATCCATCTTTTGGTCTGATCTCATTGATATACAAATAGCGTGTGTGCGCAGCCAGAATAGCCTGGAAATCGTTAGGAGGCTGAACCTATACCCTGCCTGAACTGGCCAATAATATAGTAGCCGGCAACTCCTACCAGCCGAACTGCCTCGGGTGGCCAATCCCTCTGCCAGTGTCTGCCTGTCCAGTGTCTGCCTGGTGACAGGGAAAGAGGGGGCGGCAGGCTTTTTTCGGCCTTTCATCACTACTCCGGTTTATGACATTTTTTGTACCGTCTAATCGATTTTGCCACCAAATTACCGCGTTTTTTCAATCCAGAGATTTCCTTCTCCTTCGGACATATCAACCGGGCCAGCCTCACCAAAAGGGCTGCACGGTGAATCTCCCGAGGGCCGCGCAGCCGTGCCGGCAGCAGATGAAGTGAAGGTGAGTGTGCGGGCACAGTTTAAACTGTCCTTAATAAGTACGTGGGGTGCATCAGTTCTCGTAAAGGGACCACTTCCAAAAGATGACACCGCAGTCTAGCCACGATGCCGTATCCTCTGTCGTTACTCTGGTTCCATTTAATCGTGCTTCGTGACCAACCTAAATGCAGATACCGTCACTGGACCTTTGTGCCCAACCAGCAGCGAGGTGCTTGCACCTAACGATCCGGAGGATTTGAATCTGCTCCAGCTTTTCCTTTATTGCTCTCTGCAAGCGGATGCGAAAGCCTCGCACTAATGGAAGTGACATGCCCAACCGCAGTCGGACGACAGGCAAATGGACCGCTCGCATTGCTGCCAAGGCCCGTCTGTTTGCAGCGAAACTAGGAATCACGTGCCGGCTGGAAACAAAGCATTTTTAGCAAAGTGGACACGTGAGACTAGAGCACGCTTCGGCGTCGCTCGAGTCACACGGGCGTTCGGTCACCGCTGCTAGCTTCCCTGCCCTCTGCAGCGTGCTGGCTGAATGCATACTGCACTGTGGGCCACATTGACCAGCGGCACCTCTTCTGTACAGAGGCTGCTGGTGCTGGTCAAAGGAGGCTGTCGGGAAGTGGGCCGACACTTCGGGTGGGGGGCCCTGTGATTCGCTGATCTGGCATACCCCCTTTTTTCCTGCAAGTTTGATGCCAAGAAGGGCATTTATTGAAAGTGACTAACTGATTGCCGACGAGCACAGCAGCGTGTGCAGCAGCTGTGCAAGCTGACCTAGCCACGGCCGCTGGGAGTGGCGCTGTACCACACACACTTTCTTTTACAGAAGCCTGCAGCTCTAATGCATGCCCTCAAGCAATCGTTCAAGGAGATCAGGCGCAAATGACGCGCCCCTGCAGCTCGCATTTCACGAGCGGCCCGATCAAATGTACAAAACGGCACGCAACTATGCCTCGCTCTGCCACTGCTGACGTGACTCAGACATCGGGGCTGCTGCCACTCAAGGGAAAGACGGACCGAAGCCGCTTGAAGAATCGACCTCCAACTCGGCCACTGACTGGCCCGCATGCGCCGGCCGGCTCGGCAGCGCATGCGCGACCCTTGGGGACAGCCTTCCTCTCATCTGCCATAATTGAGGCAGTGAGCCGCGAATGCCTTCTGCACGATCGGAAGCAGCAGGCAGTAGCCGTCCTGTATGTACGTGCTGCTCTTTGTCGCCTGCGAGTAGAAAAAACGCCAAATCGAACACAGCGCGTGCGGCCTCAGCAAATCGTCACGTTTGCATGTCGTCGGCCTGCGTGGCTACCTACCTCGACGAAGACAGACGTTATGTTCTCTGTGGCTGCAGCATCGCTCTGCAAGCGTATATAGATGCTGGCCGCCCCACGTTGAGCAATCGCAGCAATGCGCTCTTGACGTCAATTCGGAAAGGAATGGCGACTGCTGCTGCTGCTAATACTCACCAAAAGACCGAGCCTGGCAGTGTAGCAGGACGACGTCAGCGTGACTTCGTTGCACATGGTCCTCGTTATACTTTCGTGTTTGTGCGTGAGTGTGAAAAAAAGAAATCGTGTAAATAAACGAGTCCCTGGGTAAAAACCTTATGCGGCCAATACTCGCATCCCAGTGCGCAGCCGCCGAGTGCAGCAGCAGCGGCGATGGCGGCTCCCGTGCAAACGAAGGCGTCGCGGCACTTCACTCACCTGGCCACGTCCTCGGCTATGCACTTGTAGTCGGCAGCGCTCCGCTCTGCATCAGCGTCGCCATGCAGCAGCAGCTCGCCGAACTTGTGGTACAGCTCGAGAGCGCATGCGGTCAGCTCGGCCAGTGAGCGCAGAGCGCTGTCGTGCAGGAGCTGCAACGCACGCGCCGATGCAGCGAGCTGTCACGTGATAGCCAGTAATTGGAGCACTAGCACAACGAGCAAGCCAAGCAGGCTGACGATGGCATCATGCAGTCAGTGCAGTGCCTCAAAGACCTACCTACCTACCTACCTGCCTACCAGTATGGTGGGCAGCAGGCTGTACTCAGCCGCCAGGCCTTTTAATTGATTGCTCACCAGCCATGCAACAGCAGCTCTAGCAAGGCATCATTTCATTGTAATAACATCCGACACCCTGCGCTCTCCAGTAGCACTGACCAGCCCTCGAAGCTAGTGCTGGGGGCGCTTTGCTCTACGTGCTGGCCATAAGCCTGTTCCGCAGACCCGGAAGTAGGATGGGAGTGAAAGCAAGAAAAATAAGCTGCAACCACCTACCTCCACGGCAGACTTGCTGTCTGCAGCAGCAGCAGACGGAGCCTGGTCGCTGCTGCCATCACCGTCCAACCTAGCTTCCGCTGACGATGCCGCCACATCCTTGTCAACAGCTTCTCTTGCCCTTGCGTGTGCCTGAGGCAGACCGGCGGAGAGTTAAAAGTCTAGCGACCACAAGCTTTGCTCACGAGCTGCGCGTGCTCTCTCACCTCGTCCCTCTTGGTGCACGAAGTCACGGGCAGAGCACGGGCAAAGAGGCAAGGCGAGAGAGCGCGCGACCGGGCTCGCGGGATGGCTGCTGCCTGCAGCCAGAGAGGGAGCAAGCGAGCGAGCGGACCCACCTGGGCCAGCTTGGCCGTGCTCAGCGGCAGCGCCAGCCTGCCCACGGTCTCGCTGACGAGCTGGACGAACGAGTGCTCCTGAGGCTCTGCAGTGAGCAAACAGTGACAAACAGAAAAATTGGATCGGCTCTCTCTCTCTCTCTCTCTCTCTCTCTCTCTCTCTCTCTCTCTCTCGCCAAAAGCGCCAGCCACCGGGTCATCGGCGACGACAAGGAAGTACAAAAAAAAGGCAGCAAGAAGTGAGCAGAAGTGAGCCGGGTGAGCTGAGCGGCACGAACTGCGAGACGCTCGGCTGCTCCTGTCAGAAGCCCCACTGCCTAGCAAGGTGTGCAGCGCAGCCGAAGCAGCCGCCATAAAATGGGCTGCTCAAGCTGAGTGCCGTCCGAGTGGTCGTGGCTGCAAGGCAGACCGGAGTGGCAGGAAGCAGCAGCAGCAGCAGTGCAGCGACTTCTAGTCAGATGCCGCCACTCGGAGCGGCGCAGCTGCATCCTCGCCAGAGCCACGTGACGGCACGTCATTCATCTCCTTGTTTCTCACCGGCCTCCGTGCAGACGTTATCCACTGAGAACGTGTAGGCGAGGTCGTCCAAAATGCTGCTGGCTTCGCCGACCTTCTCGTCCAGACTGTCGCGATCAATGGTCGCAAGGTCGGCGCTGCATTTTTGCGACAGCATTTCAAGAGCCTCGAAATGCGCGAGTCCTGAGAAGGAAAAAAACGACGGAAGGAGCCGGAGCCGGCCGAGTGGCATCGAGCGCAGCACTCTGCCACAGCGCATCGCTGTCGCTGCCGCGGGCAGCTCATGCATCGACAGAGAGCAGCCCTTTGCCGAGACTTTAGTCACGAGGCTTTAGACTTTTGTCACGTGGCGCAAGTGGGAGCGTGGCGGCTGAATCAAATGGGCACCGCGGTCGCGATTGAGCAGGAGGATGGCAGTTCTGTGCGTGCACGCATGACAGACGATCGTATCTATTGAACTCACATCGTAGTTGGCACATCAGATGGCACACCATTATTCGAAACAAGCTAAGCAGGCAATGATGGACAGCCACTTTGGAAAATGCATCCACTAATATTTACTTTTATCAACTAAAACTTAGCAACGAACAATCGGGATGAGCCATAGACCTGCTCGTACAGAATCGTTCCACTTGCAAGACCTCGGTGCCGCGGTTGCATGCCCAGCTATGCTGGGGAACAGCAACTTCCAGCACGGAGCCAAAGGTCAATGCCAAGCTGGTTTGGTCCAGCTGTTAACGTGCTCGCCCCGACCAAGGTCTTGCTGAGGTCGAGGGCTCGAGCCCCGTAGCATATGTGAAGAGCCTGAATAGAGATTGAGTTCTCTTGGGGCGCTATACAAACGAATTATATATAGGATAGGAAGGCAATGAGTGGGTAACGAGTAACAATCAAGGAGAGAAAAGCAAAGTCTGAGGATGCATCGAGCAGTTCGGGATGGAAAGGAAATGTCATTGCATCGAGCCCGAGTCCCTGATAGAGAAACACTGACACTGTCTCGGCCGAGCATGAGATAGGCTAGAAATGTCTTCCTGAATCGAGTCTAAATAGGAAAGCAACCGTCTGAGGTAAATCTACATAAGACAACAACGTCATCCACCAATGCTTTATCATTTGTCTGAATGGAGCAATTTTTAAGTCTTGCTTGACTACAACTCCAGAGACTTCCACGACTAAGAAGACACGTCCGTTCCTTGCCAAAGGAGAGAGGGCGTCGAGAGCCAGAATCTGGGCTCCGCTGGCTCTGCAATGCTTGCTTCCACTATGCAATTTCGGCTGCATGTTCAGCTGCATTTGCCATTTACGATTTAACATCCCTGCTAAACGACGTACTCGGCCACAAGCGAGAGAGCAGCATAGCCTATTCACCTTGGAATTGTTCCAACAGGTCGCTGTACGTCAGTACCACGGTTCCTGGATCCGCAGCAGGAGCCTGTTCGCCACGCTGCTTTGCTTCACGCAACAGCTGCAACGTAAATAGTCACTCGCCTGTGTCTATAGACCAAGTGTACCCCGGGACAAGTGCACTCTGGAAACATCAACCATCGGCAGATCCAGGGACTCGATGAGCGGGCACGAGCATACATAGAATCAGCCTACATCACGCCGGAAGTAAGGCAATGGTAAGCTGATAGTGGGGCAGCTGTCCCCACTGCTGTGAGGAGAGCAGAGGGTTTTTAGCTCCTTTAAAACAATGTCGTCAGGGGACGTCGTGCCGACGTCAGTCGGGAGTGAGTTCAAGGCTTTAGCAGCAGAAGAGCCCAAGTAGTTATCTCTACTGCTTGCAGTAGGCAATAAAGAGTTGCCAGGCTACAGGACTAGAACGCACGGCCTGGGCAGCGGTGACTCGCCTCGAGCACCTCATATCTAGGTTAAGAGGCCTGCCTGCTACAGGAGCAATCCTTGCACACACCTTCGCCTTCGGTCGAACCGCTCTGAGCAATCTCTCTTGCCCAACACCCTACCCTTCTACAATTACTTCTGTAATTTACAGGTCGACTTCTGTCAATTTAGATGTTGTGCACCTGTGAAGCAGCATCTACATGGTCAGCTATCCGTCAATCAGTTTGCCATCCATAAAACTGGCGGTATATGGGGTGAACGATACAGACTCCTTCTACAACGTCCACTTTCATATCCATCAGTTGTCCACCCATTATCCAATAAAGCTCAACCCTGATTAGTCAGCTGTTCGAGGCTTTGGGAGCATACGAACTAAATGCACGGTATCCAAAGAATTTGAGGTTTGTACGAGGTATTGGTAGACTGTTGGATTCCGAAAAGTGGGTGGTACGATGCTTGGCCTGGTGGGGGAGTAGATCTGAGAGATAAGCTGGAGCCAAAGAATGAAGTGACCTGAAAGTGAGCGACAGTAGAGCCATGCCGAGTTCCATCCGGATACCGACAGAATGGATCGCCGGGGGGGGGGGGGGAGGGGAGGGGAGGGGAGGGGAGGGGAGGGGAGGGGAGGGGAGGGGAGGGGAGGGGAGGGGAGGGGAGGGGAGGGGGAGGGGAGGGGGTTGGCGCCGTGAGTCACACACACGCACACACACAAAACGGTCGGGACCGGAAGCTGTCTGCTCGGCCCCTCTTTCCTTCGAAGCTGCTAATGCTGTGTGCAGCAAGAACTCGTCGTTTTTCCCAATCCTTGCTTGACCAGAGGCAGGCTTCCAACAAAAAAGCAGTGTGGCTGTCACGCTACACGTCCGCCGTGCAGCTCAGTTGCTCGGCAGGAGCCGTGCGACAGCAGCAGGCAGCAGTCACGAGCAGCCTAGGAGGAGACTGGCAGCAGACTTGTCGGACCGGACTCGGGCGGTTCCCAACACAGTGGCACCATGGAGACCTTGTCAGGGGGTGGGACAGGAACTCGCGCACATCAGCAGGAAGCTGCTAACAGTCTCCTTGCACCGGGCTCACCTGAGAGAGGCTGGGTGTCTGCGAAGATGACCTGAACAAGGACTTTGTTTTCTTCAAGCCTGGGTCAGTTTCTGCGAGCACTGCAACGGTCTTCTTGCCGATGCTTTCGAGGACATCCAGGCCACTGTTCACCAGAGATCGTGTCTGCAATGAAGCCAAGATGAGCCACCGATAGTGAGCCTTTGGCAAGCATGAAGGAATGAGCAAGTGTGTTAGGCACAACGAACTTAACGGACGCAAGCTGAGTGTGCAGCCGATGCACTCACCCCGCTCTGCACGGTAGCTGCAAGACCTTGCACGCCCCACTCGGCGAACCAGTCACTCGAAGACGGCTCCTTATTAGCTCCGGCAACGGACACTGTGCCTGCAGCGCTTCCTTCGCCCGATGGCAGCTGGCCGGCTCCGGGCTCATTACCAGCTGCAACAATGATCACGTAAACTGCCGTGCAAATCAGCTTGGTAAAAACACCACAAGGGCAAGTCGATCAACAAACGAGGCTCTTCGGCTATGTGGCACTTCACTGAGCTTCTGAGTGAGCCGGAGTGTGTGCACGAATGGACATGATGACATTTCGTGTGGGAATGCCTTGAAATCTTTTCGGTGGATCTGCCCCATGCTCTATCGCTGCCGTGCAATACCAAAAATAGCCATCTGGTGGCCGGAAGACCATGTTTACGCATGGACATAACGACAGGGCTTTTGGCTTAATGCGAGAGAAAGTGCAATGTTGTGAGCATGAACTAAAAAGGAGACTCTTCGGTTTGTCGAACTATCGTTGCAGCCATTAGGGCAACTGTATGACGATCTTGCATGGGGCAGACGAAATAAAATGAGTAAAAGCTGAGAGGCATAAAGTGAGGCAGACGGCCAGAGAGAATCGGAGACAGGGATACGCAGAGAGACAGACAGGCCGAGATAAACAGACTAACTAGACAATACCACATTGAAAGAGACAGAACAATACCACAGATATACTAAAAACCGAAAGGAAAGATAGAGAAGATGGAGAAAGAAGAAAGAGCAATAGAAAAAAATACGAGGAATGTGCTGTACATAGTTACATACATTATATAAATGTGTGTGTGTGTGTGTGTGTGTGTGTGTGTGTGTGTGTGTGTGTGTGTGTGTGTGTGTGTGTGTGTGTGTGTGTGTGTGTCTGTGTGTGTGCACTCGTGCACATACAGTGCTGGCCCGAAAAATCTACACATCATGGGAATTAACACAAATCTTAAACTTTGCTGAGTTTTACAAGATTACGGCCAAAAATGCTACTATTGGGTAAGCTCAATATGAGGACACGGTAGTACCAGAATGTGCATGCTGTCACCTCGGTTGGACTACTAGAAGCACAAAAACAAGTACAATTAACTTGTTTGGCGGTTTCACGTGGGTGTAGAAACTGTTTCGGTTTCCGAAGAATTGTTTTTGGCAGCACAATCAGAAGACAGTGAAGTGGGATTTTTTGGATGTGCCAGATCTCTAGAAAAATTCATCTTAACAGGCACTAGTTTGGGGAATGTTCAAGCTTTGAGACTTCTTGTTTTGCACATGCACATGCATAGGCCAGATCTGGTTTTAGAATATGCAAGAAATCGGGAGTGCAGTTAGAGCATGAAATAAATGACTGGTGAGATAAATTTGTACATAATCAGATACTAGATGCACCTCGTAAATCTTACTTTGCCGTGCACTGACAGTACTAGAAAATAATATCTGTCAAAGATGATGACTATGTCGGTTGCCAAAAAAGTGCCCCTCTTACTACAAAAGTAGGGTCATTTTGCCTATTTTTCACCTGGTAAGATAACTCGGTTAGCAGCATGTCCGATTTGATTTGTTAAAAATATTGCTAACTCATGCTCTGGTGAAATTTTGTTGGCCAGCAGTCCACGAAAAAACTGAATTATCAGAGATTATAAGTCAATCCTCGGGGTGTGTAGATTTTTCGGGCCAGCACTGCATATCTGTGTGTGTGTGTGTGCGTGTGCGTGTGTGCGTGCGTGTGCGTGTGTGTGTGTGTGTGTGTGTGTGTGTATGCATGTGTGTGTGTATGTGTGTGTGTGTGTGTGTGTGTGTGTGTGTGCGCGCGCAGGTGGGTTCGTGCGCGTATAGCAACTCACATTACTTACAGGTTCTTCCTGCCTACAGATAGGCTTGTCTGTCGTGAACGTCACAACTGCCGTATCAAACCAACCTGTACTAGCTCGCCATCAAGCAGCATGTCGACTTCAAGGTTCTGTCACTTACCATAAGATCCTTTCATTCTTTCTTAGGCCTACTTATCCAAAATATTTCCTAATCAGAGTTTCCACTACACTACCAGCTCTCCTGACTTTAGTTGTTTAGTTGTGCCTCTATCCAACCTCAAATCTTTTGGAGACCATCCATTCAGTCACGTCAGTTCGTATGCTCCCAAAGCCTGGAACTCATTCCTGACTGACATCCCCTGCAAAGAAGCTTCACACCCACCTGTTTCTCACAGAATTTCCTCAATCCTTGAGAACTGTATTCCTCCGTGTGCTCTCCTTGTTCCCCCACCTTGAAACGACTGCATTGCAGTGCATCAGCTATGCTCATTTCCTAGCCGCACGCAATCGCCAATCGGTCTGCATGAGCACATCTAATTGACAGCCTTTATAAAGGGCCAAATGCGGGTTCAGCACCAAACAGGACTTAGCTACGACGTGCAATTGCTAGAGGCTCGAGAATTGATGGGACGTCGGTGAGGTACAATCTGCAGACGAGAATGCATGCACGAGTGGCAGTGAGAGAGAACCGATGAAAGATGAGAGAGAGAGAGAGAGAGAGACGCACGCTCGCACGAGTTGAGAGGAGGACAGGGAGAGGCCGAGTGAGCACCGGTGCAAAGCAGCCAACGGTACGAGGCCGAGTTGACCAGCTTTACGTGGCTTGGCAGCAAGCGAGCAGGCGAGCAGCCGACGCCATGCAGCGGAGTGGCGACAGCGCTGCCGAGCTGCAGCCAATGCTTGGCAAACCAGACAGAGTGCCCCCTGTCGGCACCTCACCGTCGTCGTCGCCTGTCAGCGGCTGGCTAGTCACTGCCTCGGCGCCATCGATCGGCTCGCAGCGCTCGACTCGACCGTCGCCCTCGCCAAGCTCCGAGCCTGCTCCTCCACCGACTTCCTCTGCCCACGACTCGGGTGCAGCCTCGGACGGAGGCGCCAGGCCGAGCACAGCGTTCAGCCCCTCACCTACGCAACAGCAGCGGCTGCAGCAGCAGCGTGGCTTCGGCAGCGCAGAGGCACGTGTGCGCATCAGCTCGAGCATCCGTGCGCACAGGCTGGCTTCGGCAGGCAGCCGTTGAGAGCGGTAGCAGCGGCAGCAAGAGCCGAAGAAGCGATGCACCAACCACCCACCGACTTGACCGGTGAACGTCGACACGGAAGAGACGGCAGTGGACAAGATGGCCGACGACCACTTGCCCCAACTTCCCCACGACGAGCTGCTGCCACCGCCACCGACCACTGCAGCTGCTGCTGGGGCCTGCAGATAAAGATGGTGACCGAGGACATCAAAGGCCGTGGTGGTGTGGGTGCACGGCGGAGGAGGGGGGGTTGGATAATGAGAGTCACCCTAAACGGACGTTTCCCTCACCGACTGTCGAGCGCTTTGCTGAGCAAAGGCAGGCGGGTTCGTTGCCAGCATTAGCAGCTACTGAAGCAAGCGCTCCAGCTGTAGGGGGGGGAGCAGTCTCTATTTGCAAGCTAAAACTCAAGCAAACGTCTGACGGATGGTGGAAATGGACTGCCAAAAAAAGGTGGAAGCACCTGTTTCGAGGGGTGAAATGGCAGGGCAGCTGGATGAGGACTGAGCAGGCGGGTGGCACGCACACAAAAATTCACACGCAGCTGCCGTGACACGACAAGACGACCTCGGTAAGGTTCAGCTCGGCCACCCTCGCGCGGACTGTCCTCTGTGCCAGCCTGCTCTCCCTGCCATGGACACGTGACTTCTATGCAGTTCCTACTGACACAGTTCAGCCACCCTGGTTAGGCCCGGTGGGTAAGGTGATTGCCTCTTAACGACCGAGGTCGTGGGCTCGAGCCCAGCACCATGTAAAAAGTGCCTGGATGGAGACTTAAGTTCTTTAGGGTGATAAGCAAATTAATTTTATTTATTTATTCATCTGCCCATAATGCCCCCTCCCGGCAAGTCGCATAAGTTTCGGGGGAGGGGGATGCTGCGTGCTATGCGACTCACGTTGCCACAGGAGCAGACTGCTAGGTTTGCACTTAAAACAATCACATATGACTGGGACTCATATCGCAGCCACGAGGATAAATGCATCAAGAGGCTAGACAAGCAAGGGGGCTAAATAACACTTTTCAGCCAATAAAAACCTTGTTGGAGTGAGCATTCCATGTCGAATACGGTTTTCAGGTCAGCTCTGAGTGCATGGGACACAGTGCAGAGACTCAGCTATGCTAGACAGACTCGCAAGGCAACATAGAAATACAGTCGACTCTGCTTCTAAGAATATGCTTGGGCCTGCAAATAGGCATTCTTAAAATGTGGAGTATTCCCATATGCGGAGTGAGAGCTGGTTTGGTCTAGCGGTTAAGGTGCTCGCCCCGACCAAGGTCTGACTGAGGTCGTGGGCTCGAGCCCCGAGGCACATGTGAAGCGCCTGAATAGAGATCGAGTTCTCTTGGGGCGCTATATAAATGAATTATTATTATTATTATTCGAATAATAATGCAAAACATCTGCGCAAGCAGAACTGCTATTCTTATAAGTGGAGTATTCCCAATAGTGTTATATGCAGAGTCGACTGTACAAATACAAACACCTATACAAATACATGAGGTAATTATTACCCCTGTTCAGACCTGCTATGAGAGCGGCAGCACACAACAGCCTGTATTAGATCAGCATTAGAAGCAGCAAGATGGAGCCGAGGATGGAGCCCTGGCTGCAACAGCAGCAGCAGCAGGATAGCTAGTGCTGGATCAGCAGTAGAAACGAGATGATAGCTGGCGTTTGATCAGCAGCAGCTGAATAATCGCCAGTGTAGACCAGCAACGGTTTGGAATTTGTACTATCCATCTAGTTTTGATCGGTGCATCTGGCAAGCCATCGCTAGTCAGAACTTTTCTACAAGGCAAGCAGAATCGGAGCGAAATACAACCCCACGATTGTCTCGTTTGCAGGACTTGGGCCTGCCGGGCAAGCTGACTATACGTGGCCAGGGCTCACAGAAGGCCCTTGAATGCTGGTCACGTGGCCACAGGCACGTCACGACAGCAATGGTCGACAATGGGCACTTCTCGCAGGGCTGCCACCTGCGAGTAGCCAGCAGGCAGGGCAGGACGCCATCGGCATGCTGCTGGCAGCTTCGTCGCCTCGCGCACTATCGAGCAGCAGTGTGGAAACCTCGCTTGGCAGCCCACGCACGGCATCGATAGCTCTGCCACAGCCGTAAGGGGCAGGGGACACGAGCGGCTTCGTTCGAATGCATCTTTCGTCCGCCTCGTCGGTAACTCCTAGCGAAGCTGCAGATGGCACCGAAAAAACAAACCCCTAGCCAACTAGTCGACCTTGTCACTGGCGGCGGCACCTTGCTGCTGCTGCTGATGCCATGGTAGCCGAAAGCACTCGCCTTGACTTGCTGGCCTCTTTCAGTGGCCTCCGACAGCCGGTCGAATATCTTCTTTGCGCAGACGTCGTCGTCGCCTGCGTGCTCACGGCCGGCTCGGCCACCAGCCTGGCTGCTGCTGCCGCCGGCGGAGGCCGACAGCTTCTGCTCTGACGGCTCAACGACGTTCGTCTGCTCCGCGGCGGCCGCAGCAGGCGGCGCACGAGGCGACGGAGGAGAGCCCAACGGCGGCTCAACGGTCGGTGCTCCTACACGGAGGCGTGTCGCCGCAGCTGCGGCCGCTTCCGCCTCGGCATGCGATGGCTCTCCGTCGACTTCGGCCTTTCCAGAGCTCTCTGTATCGGCAAGGCCGAGCGGCGCTGCCACGCGAGCCAGCGACGAGATCAGCAGCAAAGAAATAATCGCACCCGGCGGGCGGGAGGAGGCGAGACGAGGCGCTCGCGGTGCGCTGCTTACCGCCGACGGGAGCTTCGTTGCTGCTAAGCCCCTCTTCGTCGGCGCTCTCGAAACCCTCCGAGTCCGACATTGTCGTGCAGCGAGCGCGCTGCTTGGCGAGCGGCAGCCGATAAGCGAGCCCTCTCAGCGGAGACTGTCCAGAGAGCCTTATTAAGAACGGATGGCGAAACGACAACAATTACTGCACATCCTCGGATCGACTGCCACGTAACCGATGAGCCTCGTGACGAAAGGGGAAACGAGTGCACTGGACGCTGCTGCTTTGCGCGACTCCTGCGCAATTATTTTACGGCGGTAAAACTCATCTACTTAAGATGCTGCGGCGTGCTTCGACTGCGTTCAGCGAGCGAAGCAAAAAAAGCTGCAGGACCCTTAAGGAACCGAAGCGCCGCCAGAAGGCACCTGCGCTAGAGCGGTCGCGTTAACGGAGGCTGAGTACATTGGGCGAATAAAAAGCTAATTTTTGTAAGCATGCGGGTGTTATCGCCTGTCAGCTAAGGCAGAACGAAAATAAATCGATCATTGCGAACACAGACACACACCAACCCAAGCGGCTAGGACATACGACGAGCAGCAACCCTGTAAAACGGAAGTTCATGGTAAACATGCCTCCGGACGCGGGTGGCTGGGAGTGATACAATCGCTATAAAGCCAGATGAACTCTCGAATAACACACAAATTTACCTTTTATTTTATTTTCTAGTAAACTTAACCGTTAATGCGCGCAGTCGGCTGCATACTACACTGTGTTTTCGTTCTCTACTTCCGTTTTCTTCATGGCGTCCTTCAAGGCTGTAAGTAGAATTGACACCGTTCTGTTGTAAGGCAAGCTTTAACGGCGTAGACCTTACCAGGAGCTTGATAATTTGCTTGCTGTTTCATTGTCTTTTTGTTCTGCTATGTTTCCTGGCCTACAGAGTTGTCGTACTGCACGTGTAGCGATTACCCTGCTTGCTCGATCGAGCGGGCCATTCTCCAGCTTGCTCTTCTGCTGACTGCTGGTCACCCGCCTCGGTGTAACCTTCGTGAATCGACCGACTAAGTTGCTTTCCTTTTTTTCTGCGGCAATGACAGACGTTTTAAGAGCATGCTGGCTTGGACATTCGCGTCAGTGTATTTGTCAAAGTATTGCGAACGTGCTATGATGTCTCATGCACTTAAGTCCTTCGCCACAACAGCGCACGTGACAAGTGCTTGTCCTTGCAAACGCACGACTGGTGGTACTGTCTTAATACTGCTGGAACTGTGTCCCAAGGAAAGGCTTAAGTTGTTGTACAAGCCGCCCGATGCTTGTAGGCATGACGGCAATCGCACAGCATGACCGCCCTTAGTTTAATGATTTCCATATACTTAACGTAGAGCTGTCTATTCCACAGCTTCAAAGAGCTGCATGTGTCCAGTAACAGCTAACCATCACTTCAGATAGCCTTTAGTACGGTCTAAACCATAGTTTATGGCATAACCTACCTCCTTCTTAACTCTGGAACCACTGATCATCAAAACGGTCATTATATAGCACATTTAGGATGACAGCGTTTCAATAGCAGTGGCAGAATCTAATTTGTCGGCGAGTCTGCGCAGAACCCAGAATTAGTAGGTCTGTATCCAGTTGCGATATGAATCCCCCAGGGACAAAAGTAATGGCTGTGGTTGTATGTCTATGGACACAGCAATGAGAGGGCACTATGCAAACAAATGTGGATGGAAAGAGCTGTGCAGGGGGCCTGATTTTTATAAGGATCCTATGAAGGACTACTATCCGCAACGATGACCGGCCGTGCCAACCAGATACTCAAAAATAATTTGAGACAGTGATCACCACTTGAATGATCCCCGACAGACTGCTCAATTGTCATCCAGTGTAGCCCGTTCCACTACAGTGTTGGTGGGTGCTTGCAGATTACACTGCCTCTTTGATCACATACGCTGTTGACTTAATGGCTTCACTGCTTTCTATGTATTCCTGGCAGTAAAAACATTTAAAAACAATTCATTTGTATAGCGCCAACGAGAACTTAATCTTTATACAGCCGCTTAACATATGCCTTGGGGCTCGAGCCCACAACCTCAGCCAGGCCTTGATCGGGGCGAGCACCTTGACCGCTTGACCAAACCAGATCGGCACTGCTAAAGCTGCTTCTACACTGGCCAAAATTTAGCCCCCAAGCCTTCCGAGCTTTCCTTTTTTGTGTAAGTGGCTGAACTAGCCTCATTGTTACGGAACGAACCCCATCCTTCCTATCTCTGTGTGTGTGTGTGTGTGTGTGTGTGTGTGTGTGTGTGTGTGTGTGTGTGTGTGTGTGTGTGTGTGTGTGTGTGTGTGTGTGTGTGTGTGTGTGTGTGTGTGTGTGTGTGTGTGTGTGTGTGTGTGTGTGTGTGTGTGTGTGTGTGTGTGTGTGTGTGTGTGTGTGTGTGTGTGTGTGTGTGTGTGTGTGTGTGTGTGTGTGTGTGTGTGTGTGTGTGTGTGTGTGTGTGTGTGTGTGTGTGTGTGTGTGTGTGTGTGTGTGTGTGTGTGTGTGCGCGTGCCCCTTCCCTCACTTTTCCTCAAAATCTTATGTCACTTTTATGGGAAGCATGCTAGTGGGGCATAAGGCAGTCTCAAGCCGGAAAAACCAGCTGAGGACACATTATAATTGTGGTATTCAATCAGTCGAGAACTTGTGTCTCATTCACACCATGCCAATCCCAAGATGCTCGTTGTGCTCAACCCTGTTGCAGCAGAATTCAGTTTATAAATTGCTGGTCGTACTCATCCTTTTCCTTTTTCTGCTCCTCTTTCAGCTCCTACTCCTCTTGACATACTAATTCTTGCTGTAGACCAGTCCTATAGTATGACTTTAGTTTATATACCATTAGCTGATTTAACAGCCTACTTTGTATAGGGGTAGAAGAGTCTTAATTGCTATCATCGCCGCTTGCAGTTGGTAATGAAGAGTCGCCTACTGCAGGATTCGAACCCAAGGCCTCGGTAGTGAAGAGCAAGCACCTTACCTCCTGTTCTATCACGACCATCCAATGATGTGATCTAGCTGATGTTATGGGACGTTAGCTTATGTTGCATCCAACCCCCCCCCCCATTCCACATTGTAGCTGCATATGCTGGTTGTAGACCTTTATGCCAGTGCTTCATACAATCCTCCAGTATGTAATTAGTAGTGTGTGCCGGCTTGAATATCTGCTGGTTTTATTGAATCTTCCATATTTTTTATGCAATGGCCGCATTTGTCCGAGCTCATTCTATTAAATATGACCGTGCTGTTGGCTGTCTTCCGATCTTCGCACTTATGCTGAAACCTTGCATGCCCCATCCTGAGGCCTTAACCTCATTGTATTCATTGGCCTCACAGCCACCCCTGTCCTGGGTGTATATAAATGAACTGCTATGCTGCTATGTGCAGATTGCACACCTACCCCTCACTTTAAGTGAATGGCTCGAAGCTACTATGCCTGAAATTGGCATATCCCAAAGGCTTTGAATTGGGTGTTGGTGTTTTGGCCATTATATTACAATTTTTGCATGGTTTGCTTAGGTAGGAAGTGGGACTATCTCTGTTTCAGTCTGTCTCTGTTTCTCACTTTTTTCAGTCACTCTTGTCTCTTCTGTCTTCTCTTCTGTCCTCTCTCGTTTGTCTCCTCAATGGTATGGTGTCACACACACACACACACACACACACACACACACACACACACACACACGCACGCGCGCACACACACACACAGTCTCTATCTCCTGCTCTCTCTCTCTCTCTCTCTCTCTCTCTCTCTCTCTCTCTCTCTCTCTCCCTCTCTGAATGATCCTGTACTTTCTCAAAAGTCGTTTTCCATCCGATATGGTGACATTCGCCTGGGGCCGGCTATCCATTCTGCTGTGAGTCTCAGGCTTTTTAAGATTGTAGCCCTCTGATCTGTAGATGATGCTAAGAGTCCATGCCACTTCTCGGTTGATTAGGTCCGTTTTGTGCAAAGGCCTGCCTGTGACCTCCTATGTATATTGGACTGGGCACCAAAACGAGCCGAACAAAGCCGGCCATCTGTCAATTGGTTGGGAAACCCTCTCTTCGTGCCCACGGCGACTGCAAAGACATAAGAGAGGTTCTATGGAGCGATATGCTTAAAAATGGTTTCGGGCTTGTTAGTCCATAGATGCGCCATTTTTAAATATTCGACCAAACTCCATAGCAATTCGGTGGTTTTTGCAGTTTCGACTCGAACAATCCACTATTCCACTTTGCTGCACTTATGCAGTTTACTGGGTCCGGTGGCTGCTCTTATATTTCCAGCTCAGTTTGACCAATTCAAGTACTTGCTATGATGGAACAAGACTTTTGAGAAGAATTATCGGTTCTTGCAAAATTACTAAAAGCTCTGGGCGGAACACTGCTTGCACTTGTGCCTGCTTGCATGAATGAGTCTATCCTTGATGCAATGAGAAGCAAGTGGTTATTATGCTGGAGAGTCGTTATGCTTACTATGTCGCTCTCATGGGCAAATGGCATTCGGTCCACATTTGAGAGCTAGCTGTGTTCATCTAATGCAGCCCTGAAAAGGGTAGGCAACATGGCTGAAAGTAGCGGAGGCAGCAGTGAGAAATGGGGTGCGGTAATCGGCAGCATACGAGAGATCGTATTATCATAATGCACAAATTGTGGAAGAGCAATGTAAGACCCATGTATAGCACTCTCCCGAGTTCACCTGAGGATCGTGCCATGGATACATGCCTAGGTAGTACATACCATGCCCGCACTATGTACACCGTGCACGTGTTAATGTCCAGTTAGGTTTAGCTGGACACATGGAGAGTTAGTTACCATGGACATGCTACTGTCTGCCGCCGCCTGGGATAGAGTGTCTGGGCACCCGACCGATGGCTGATGCGTCCATCTTTTGTTGCTTTTGTTATTGCCAGCTAGTTCAGTGTCCTGAATATTATAGCTGACAAGCCACTAGGAATTAGGGGGCAAGTGCCAAAATGCTTGCAACTGCTAGGGAGCAAACTGGTGCCTAGTGCTGCTGCTTCACTGCCGGCCTTAATAAGCGATCGATGTGTGCGATTTGCCGAACTGCCTTCCTCTTTTCCTGAGAGGATTCGCAGCAGACTTTTGTCGACAGGCGTGCAAGTGTGGACGAGCAGGCAAAATATCGGGATGGGCGTGTTACTACGAACGTTTTTGCTGGTATTGTTTGTCGTGAGTTCATCTCCCAAGGATGCCATGCGGCATATTCTATATTTCCTTTGTAACATCTTTCTTTCTTGTGTTGCGATGGCGTTGGGATGGTTTTATGTCTGTGTTTTTGGTGTGTTGGTGGGTAGAGGGTTAAAAGTGTTAGGGAGCTGCCTTCACAGGCTGCTGCATGGCAGAAGTGAGAGGTTTTTGGGCTTCATTCACCATAGTGTATCGTTTTCCTTGCTAGAGACCTACTGATGAGTTCCGGCGCAAGTGGGACAAAGACGAGTATGAGGAGATCGCTCGGCAGCGGATAGAAAAAGAGGAAGAAGATGATGAAGATGAAGACGAGCCGCACGTTAAGCGTGAGCTACTTCGACCACGTGACTATAAGGTATGACCCAATTGGTCACTGTTGATCATCGGCCAAAGTTTGTCAGCGGTACTGCAACGGCACTTTGCATCCTACAGCAGCATTTCGCTCATCTGAAATGGTGATGCATTAATTTTGCCGTGTCTCTGTTTAGCTCTCTGGTTAAATATGCAGCATTATGCTTGCATTATGGTCAGCTGTACTTCAATTTATGCTAATGGCCTCGTTTTGTGTGCATTTTAGAAGGATGATAATGATGTCTAACTATGTTGAAAGCAGTGACTGATTGCTTGAGCCCCCATATAATAGTATCATTCCAAAATGGAATCGAGGAATGCCTCTGGAAAATATGCATGGCATTATGATATTGAACCTGACATGCCAATCATATTAAATGCTTGATTGCCTGGAAAAACCTCGTGTGGGTTCGCATTGTGCCCAGCATGGCCAGAACATCCGTGTGTGCATTAGGCATATCAGGTGGACCCGCTGTATGTTAGTTTCTTTTTCACGTTCAGCAGGTTTTGTACGGTTTGTTTCTTTTTTATCGGCGGCAGTTCCCCTTAGTCACAATGCATATGTGCTTCTGCTGTTCATTCCGGAGTTCATCCCTGAAGGCGTGATGCCATCTGTCAGACTGGCAGTGTGCCAGTGATCTTTAAGCTCGAGTCGTGATTGTCAGTGTATGACAGGAGAAAGAAAGGTGGCTTTCCTGATCTCTTCCTGCCAGTACCAGCAGGTTGGTGTGACACTCAACTCTTAATTTTGGGTGTAGTCGGTTCAAATCTCAATAGCTTCAATATGACATGTCTTTCTTCTAGCCATTGGGGGTGGGAGCATTACAGTTGGTGTTGCTTTGCAAGTCTAAGAAACGGTTGAGCCCATTTTACCTCTTACTCTGTTGTCAGCTGCTTGGATTACGGTTACTTCGTGGCCATAATCAGCACAGCTGTAATTGGTGTGCCCTGTGTAGCTACTAGTG
Organism: Cristatella mucedo; assembly: GCA_009760855.2. NCBI lineage: Eukaryota > Metazoa > Bryozoa > Phylactolaemata > Cristatellidae > Cristatella > Cristatella mucedo. The sequence goes on along the minus strand of WPIO01000012.1, from coordinate 415,653 downwards.
AGTGGAATAAATATGCTCAGTTACCAAGCTGCGTCTAGAACACACTGTCGAACAGCAAGCCGTGCACTTTGCTCTGCCTCCTACTCATAGTCGTGAGCAATCAGAGCTCCTGCACCATTGAAATGGCTAAAGTCTATGCAATGTCTTTTGGAGACCTGATGTCACTAGCTAAATGAGTGTTTAGTCAAATGTGTGTCCTAGCTAAATGAGTGTGTTTAGTCAAATGAGTGTCGGTAGTCTACATTGATTAACTTTGTATGGCTCCTCGAATCTTTTGAGATGCTGAAATCTGCCTCGGTCTCTACATTTGTCTGTACGACGTGAATTCATTATGCCAGCCTTAGTGTACTTTTAATGAAGCGACGGAGATGCAGCCTAGACATAAGCACTTGCCCCACCGTAGTACCTGCTCCTGGATGGGGGGCACTGGCAATTTGACTTTCCAAAATCTGCACATCCCATCATTCCCTATCCCTATAATCATGACTGGCAGTCTCTGACTTGTTTAAGGTGTTGCTGTTTGTTGCCTTTAGGTGGACCTTGTGTCAAAGCTGGGGAAGACGCAGGTCATTACCAAAACAACACCATCGGCACAGCAAGGAGGGTGTGTGCTTGGGCAGGCACTAGCAATTACTTCTTGCATGTCATGTGTGTGCGCACGCAAAACTCCCGTTAACTGTCATATTTATTTTTATACACATAGGTACTACTGCAATGTGTGTGACTGTGTGGTGAAGGATTCTATTAATTTTCTCGACCATATCAATGGAAAGAAACGTACGTACGGCATGCATTCTCTTGGCATCGTGACTTGTGTCTTTTCTCTTGTACCTTCCTAGCAGTGTCGGGGCCCATGTTCCCAATTGCGAGCTCGTGTCAGAGCTGCCAGCTTTACCTTTGCCAAGCAAACCACGGCCTCTTGTGTTGTTACTACCGACATAAGTTGTTACATCAAACTAGTTTTGGTATGCGATTGCTGGCCTTGTATGCAGGTGGCTTGCACACCTGCTCGTGCATCATCTTGCACGTGGATGTCCTTGGCTTCTACCACAGCGCCTAGTGGCAGGCATGGCACCATCGTAGCGCTATGCGGTGAGACCAATAGTCTTGCATCTGCATGCTGCGTTTTAGCCTAGTGGCGAGTAGCAATGCCTTTGAGACTTGCAGTCGGAAACCATTGTTGAGATTCGTGACCTGTTAAGGGCACGTTGATTCCTTCTCTTTCTTTCGTCAACCTTTTTTTTACCTTAAATCGAGAAAAAATACTTGATTTCGATTATGGCATGTTAGTGATACTGTTATTTGCTGGTATAGGCAGGAAGCTGGGTGTGATCCTTAGGGTGTGCATTTGTGGCAATACCTTAATATATGTATACTGTACTACTATACTGATTCCTAAAATAATGAGGCTATTTATATGCCGAAAGATTGTAAGCACGTGAAACAGTGTAACTTGGTCGTCTGGTGCTGGACGTTGTTTCACAGCAGAAACTAGCTTCATCTTCTTATATATGGTTACTTACCGCGATGGTTGCCTCTTAAGAGTTTTCTGTGCCAATCCACAAGACCTTCACAGTTATGGGGCATGTTGCAGTTTCGTAGATAAAAAATCTCCCCTGATAATAATAAACTTTCTCATAGTTGAAATTGAACATTGAGCTACAATTTCACAGGACTGAAAGTTTTTTCAAAGGGTGCACAGGATTCGAACCCATGACCTCGGGACCAAGGTCATGAAAAGCAACCGCCTTGCCTAGTTTGCCATAGAGGCTCCCCTTACTCATGGGGGAAGGTAAAGTGCTTACCTCCTCACGACCTATGTCATGGGTTTGAGTCTTGCTGAAGGTAATCCTGTATTGCCCACCCCAAGTATGGTGACAGTCCCAAGGTTGTTCTGCAGCTATATACACATCACCCGCAAAAGTATTTACGAAGTGCATGAGACACCATTAATTTAGTAGCTATTTGCCAGTGGAGGCTGACTAGCAGTATGTGAGCCGACTTTCATATCACCCCAATTGTTCACCTACATATTGGACTCACTGCTGGCTTGCCAATAACTGTCAGAGACGAAAAAACCGGTGGATGCCTGATAGATGAGCTATTTGGCACTTCCTGACTGCACCCCGTGCGTGGACATGCTCATATGTTACTCATCAGGCACCGGAAATACTAAGTAGCTAAACAGCAAAATCAGGGTCAAATCTTCGCCTATCACAAGATGGGTCAATGCAACGTGGAGGTGGCATGGAGGCATGGTTTTTTTAGCGAGGGGGCCGTCAGCTACAACCCGGAGAAGTATTTTCAAGGTGGTAGCGTGCAAGTTTCTATGTATCTCCGTCTGCAACTCCACAAAGGCTATGTGGGTGTTACGTATGAGAGTTTTGTATAGTGCACTCACAGCCTGAGCAACTTTCGGTATGCATTCCATAGCCAACAGACTTCATCTCACGCAACAAAGAGAAAGTGGAAAGCATAGCAGAGTCAGGAGAGTGGAAGTAGCAGCTCAAGACCACTGAAAAGAATGAGCCCTAGTCGGAAGCAGGAGAGTAGTTGTCGTTTCGTAGGAATCGTGAAAGCAAGCTCCACAGTCTAGGACCTGCAGAGCTAAGTGATTCGTCCTTCATGTGCTTATGCGTGCTGACACTGTGCATGCTGCCACTAACCACATTTGCATGCTGACCCTGTGCATGTCACCCCTATTCATGTTTATCAAGCATGATATTACTCACCATTCAATCGTGCTTCCCTTGCAGCAAATGTAAAGCGCCTAGAAAGAGATTGAGTTCTCTGAGGGCACTTTATCAAGTACATTATCATTATTATAAAGCTTCTGTCACCAATGGTTCTTTATATAATATATAAATATAATTCATTTATATAGCGCCCCAAGAGAACTTAATCTCTATTCAGGCGCTTCACATATGCCTCGGGGCTCGAGCCCACGACCTCAGTCAGACCTTGGTCGGGGCCAGCACCTTAACCGCTGGACCAAACCAGCTCTTTAAGCACAGGAATGGAACAGCTAATTTATTGTCCATACAGGACCTGAGAGCACGGGGTGGCTGAAACTGGTGAAACAGTTCAGCTAGGTATGTAGGAGCCAGGCCGTGGCAGGCCTTGTGGTACTTTGCTCTGTATCCGTTGATCAAGCGGCAGCCATCCTAGCTCTTTTAGCAAAGAAGACACATGGTCAAACCTCTGGGACTTGAAAACTGGCCTTATAGTTGTCATATTCATAGCCATTAGCAGTGACCTAGTTGCTTTTGTTGGTAGCCCAGCTCAAGCCAAGATAGAACTAAGAAGCTAGTTAAATTTTTTGCAAGCCACCATGGAAGACAGCTCCTTACCTTTGGCGTGCAAGTCTCTGGCTTTCCAAGACGATACAAGGTAAGATTGCCTACTAAAGCTGGCTACACTGTCAACGGAAAGCCCCCCCCCTGCTGAGTTCTCTCGACGTCCTTAGAAGAGACCGCCCGCAAAGTTATTAGTCCATATGGTTTGGAGCATGGATTCAGGGCATGGCATGTATATAAATTTGCAAGCACAGGCCATTAATTAACGAGCTACTATGAAAAAGCCGTCAGCAATGGGCGTATTAACAGTCCTGCTGATGACTGGAGTGGGGTTCTATGTACCGACAAAAAGAAATTCGTTAGCTTGGCCAGCCTATGTCAATGTTGGACACAATGGATTTATTGTGACACCAATGCAAGAGCACAAAGCAAATCTCTTCATTGGGGCATATTGGCTCAGTTGTGCATTGGATCAGGCTCAACAGCTTGCTAATGTTCAGGCAACGGCTACAGACAGTAAGGAGGGCAGTAATGTAATGAACAGCTATCCTGCTATGCATAGCACAAAAATTTTAAACATACAGCTTTTTTCAGCCGTGAGGAGTACAACTTTGATGCTCTGGTATTGTGGTGGGAAACTGCTTGCTTGGTTTTTTCAGGCTTCTCGCAGTGGAACTCTTCACCGAATTAATGGGATATGGACTCGTTCATAGAAGTCGTCCAAAATGTTGGGTTGCCTTGTCCCAGAGCTCTTATGGTGGAGGTCTCTTGTTTGACAAATGAATAATGACCCTAAGCATATTGTGAGGGCAAGAAAGCTCATCTTTGCAGACTTGTGAGTCCTTAGTTAGCCCGGCAAGTCTGCTTATATCAGCCTTATTTGGTATCCACGGGTGCTGTTGGAGCAATCTCTTACGGTGGACAGCTATATCTATTAGTCTCCATCAAAGCTTTTTGGTAGGCTTAAGCAGCTGTGGGGTCTGCTTGTCTCCGGACGCTTGCCGAAAGCTGACAGTCAATACTCTGGTGAATACAAGAAGTTATAAAGAAGCTTTCTTGCGGTATCCGTCCACTGTCGTAAAAACTATTGCGTTATGTAGATGAGGCTGTTTAATCAGCCCACCTTACTATTTGCTTTACATTCAGACTCGGTGTGATCATATATACGTGATGTGGTGATCCTCTTTATAGACCAGCGGAATCTGGGCATGTCCATGAAGATCGAAAGGTCGTCGCTCGAACAGGTTAAGCAACGATTTGAGCTGAACAAAAGGAAACGAGAGGAAAAAAAGAAAGACTACGACTTTGATGAACGTATGAAAGAGCTAAAGGAGGAGGTGTGTACACAAATTCTATTGATTTTCATGCATTGCAGTGGTTCGGTGTTGGTATATGGTTTGCTGGTCTTTTTTGTATGATTGGTAGTGCTGCCGTGACCTAAATCCGTGTGACTTGTGTCTTTTGTAAGCTTAGTATCTACACCTTAGTTTTGCCATTATAATAATAATAATGCTAATAACATATTTGATAATGCCCACTCAGAGAATCTCTTTCTATGTGCTATATATTTGCTGCAAAGGAAACACGATCGAATGGTTAGTAATAGTATGCTCAATAAACAACAGGAATGACATGGTTAGAGGTGACATGCCCATGGTCAGCGTGCGTGTGGTTAGTGGCAGCATGCACAGTGTCAGCACACATAAGCACATAAAGGACAAATCACGAGGACCCACCCAATGCTGCGATAAATAATTCGTTTTTTAATTTCTTTTTGAATGTTGTCAAGTCAGGGGACGTCGTGACGCAAGTCTGAAGTGAGTTCCAGGCTTTGGGAGCATTCAAACTAAATGCACGGTCTCCAAAGGACTTGAGGTTTGTACTAGGCACTGCTCTGCAATAGTTCAGGTCCTATCTCAGTGGGACACTCCAACAGAGTATTGATGAGAATGGACAAAGATCATCGGAGGTAACTCTGAAATATGGGGTACCTCAGGGCTCCGTGCTAGGTCCGATTCTTTTCACGGTTTATACTCTGCCTCTTGCTGATGTGATTGCCAAGCACAATCTAGGCTTTCACTTCTATTCGGATGACACTCGGTTGTACCTTTGCTTTGATCCCTCCCAGCCCCCGAGCACGTCGAATTCTCTCAATTTCCTTGCTGCATGTATTGATGACATCTGCACATGGATGGCAGCAAATTTTCTTTAATTAAATGATAAAAACTTACTTACTAGTTATGGGCAAACCAAGTGTGATTCAGAAATTAGAAAGGCTAACGCTTAAAATCAGCTCTGCCAGCATATCTCCTTTTGAACCTGAACGATGTCATGTTCCAAAGTGACCTTTCGTTAGACGACCACATCAGCTCCACAATCAAGTCGGCCAACTTTCAGCTACTTAACAGTGCTAAAATCCGGGCTTGTTTAGATAAGGATACCACTATCTAAGTTGGTCCATGAATTTGTGACAGCCTGTCTTGACTTCTATAACTCACTGCTTACTGGCCTACCAGCATGTGCGATCAGGCGATTGCAGCTGGTGCAAAACTCTGCAGCTAGGCTTGTCTGTCGTGAGCGTTGCAGTTGCCACATTACACCACTTCTCGGCGACCTGCACCGCCTACCAGTCAAGCAACGAATCGACCAAGGTTTTCTCGCTCACTTGTAGGTCCCTTCATTTGCTGGCTCCAGCCTACCCATTAAATCTACTGCCCTACCAGGCTAAGCATCGTACCACCCACTTTTCGGAACTGTTCCGAAAAGTGGGTGGTACGATGCTTAGCCTGGTAGGGCAGTAGATTTAATGGGTAGGCTGGAGCCAGCAAATGAAGGGACCTACAAGTGAGCGAGAAAACCTTGGTCGATTCGTTGCTTGACTGGTAGGCGGTGCAGGTCGCCGAGAAGTGGTGTAATGTGGCAACTGCAACGCTCACGACAGACAAGCCTAGCTGCAGAGTTTTGCACCAGCTGCAATCGCCTGATCGCACATGCTGGTAGGCCAGTAAGCAGTGAGTTATAGAAGTCAAGACAGGCTGTCACAAATTCATGGACCAACTTAGATAGTGGTATCCTTATCTAAACAAGCCCGGATTTTAGCACTGTTAAGTAGCTGAAAGTTGGCCGACTTGATTGTGGAGCTGATGTGGTCGTCTAACGAAAGGTCACTTTGGAACATGACATCGTTCAGGTTCAAAAGGAGATATGCTGGCAGAGCTGATTTTAAGCGTTAGCCTTTCTAATTTCTGAATCACACTTGGTTTGCCCATAACTAGTAAGTAAGTTTTTATCATTTAATTAAAGAAAATTTGCTGCCATCCATGTGCAGATGTCATCAATACATGCAGCAAGGAAATTGAGAGAATAACTAGTAAGTTTTTATCATTTAATTAAAGAAAATTTGCTGCCATCCATGTGCAGATGTCATCAATACATGCAGCAAGGAAATTGAGAGAATTCGACGTGCTCGGGGGCTGGGAGGGATCAAAGCAAAGGTACAACCGAGTGTCATCCGAATAGAAGTGAAAGCCTAGATTGTGCTTGGCAATCACATCAGCAAGAGGCAGAGTATAAACCGTGAAAAGAATCGGACCTAGCACGGAGCCCTGAGGTACCCCATATTTCAGAGTTACCTCCGATGATCTTTGTCCATTCTCATCAATACTCTGTTGGAGTGTCCCACTGAGATAGGACCTGAACTATTGCAGAGCAGTGCCAGTGATGCCCGGGCGAGATGAGAGGGGCTCAAGAAGAACTTGGTGATCGATAGTATCAAAAGCTACCGAAAGATCGAGCAAAACAAGCAGAGATACTCTACTGATGTCTGCATTCCTAAGTGTAGGTTGTTGTACACTCGAAGCAATGCTGACTCTGTGGAGTGATTTGCATTAAAGCCAGACTGGAACTTACTAGCAAGGTTTGAAGTTTCAATATATGAGTTGACCTGGTCTGCCACGACTCGTTCCCGTGTCTTTGATAGGAATGGTAGAAGGGAGACTGGGTGGCAGTTGCTTGCTCAAGTTCACTCAGTCTATTGTTGCTTTCTTTAGTAGTGGCCTGACTACAGCTTTTTTGAAAGGTGCTGGGACATGACCTGAGGCTAATGACATATTAATGTTAGTTGTGCATGGCAGCAGCATATGAATGCAACGTAGGAGCAGGACAGTGGGAATAGGGTCCAAAGGACTTGTTGTCTTCTTTGACTGGATCAGGACGAGATCACTACTGACCTGCTTGAATGTGGACATTGAGGTGCTGCAAGGAATCGTGGGACAGCATTTTAGGGGGGATGCTGCCATCGCAGGGATGGACTCCCTGATCTTGTCTACCTTCTGGACAAAGAATGAAGAGAAGCGATCAGCTAGATCATCACAGATATCATCAGGTAATTAGCTAATCTGGGAGCGGTTGAGGAGATGGTTGATCGTCGACTTCAGCATTTTTAAATTGTGCATCTGTGATTCAACAATATTTTTTGTAGTTCAACACAACACTAGTTGGCAGTATGTAAGCCGTGCTGTATAAATTGCCGTGTAGTCTTCTAGTACTAAGTAGGCTAGTATTCGGTATAAGAACAATGATTTGTTCGCTTCATTCAGTATCTGGATGAGACAAGCGGCAGTAATAAGTGCATGTGTCACGGACCTGGCCTACGATTCTAGTGCAGTTGACTGATTGAACAGTCATGATTCAGCTTTTTAGCTTCCTTGTGGCTATTGAATGTGTAACAATCAGTCAGTTGCATCATTCCTGTGTTTTCCTTCAACGAATTTGCCATGGAGGAAGTTATTTTGACCGTTGATTTAGTGATCCTTGATTATTTTATTTTTTGTATGCAGCTTTGCCGATATGGCACCCTACAAACACGAAAAGCATGCAACTACAATAATTTTTTCAGTGAATGATTTAATTGATTTAACTGACTTTTTGCCTTCCAAATCAGTTGCTATTATACCAATAGGAAACATATGTTTCAATGTATGGCTGGTGTGGAAGTAATAGTATTACTCCAGTTCTGTCATGCTTTAAAAAATAATGCAAACTGAATCCGGCAAATGTCATGTCAGATTTTGAGAGAGCCAGTCAGAATGCGTGTTCATCCATCTTTTCTGGACCGCAGTTTAGTTTGATGCTTATTTGAAGTTGGACAGAATCTTTGGTGTGTGGTTCGAGATTTCAGTCGTGCAACAAAATACCGTGACGACGAAAATTGAGCACTGAGCTTCGTTCCTGTAGTGGATGTTCCTGCTGCTTCGACGAATTGACAGATGACTGTCCTCTTCTAATGGCACCTTTAATCAACTAGTAGGAAGACATGTACGTTGGCAGACAGCTAAGAGTTCGACGTGCAAATTCAGGGTTTAATTCGAAACTGTAATGTTTGGGGTCCCACGAATAACTTCGATACAGTTGCCATTTCGACACTAAACCTCAGAACTCTTACGGTTTTGATTCCAAATAATACAGAATGGTTTGCCCACTAAAATGCATACAATTGTGCTTGCGCGTTTTCGTGCTATAGCTTCAAATTGTCCGGATCAGCATATTACAACTGCTAAACTGCTGCCATTTCCACAATAAGCTTTGAAGAACTAAGGTTTCGATTCCACGGTACAGAAAACAGTGTTATGGGTTTACCCACAAAAAATTTTGCAATTGCCCGAGTGTATTGGCATGTTGTGGCCTCAAATGTCGTGGACCAGCCGGCCTCCATGAATATGCAAACTTTGATACAGCTGCCATTTCCACAATAGGCATTACGAAATCGGTATCTTGATTCCACGGTTTCCACATCGGAGGTCTGGGCAAGAGGGAACCCATGCGATATGTTATAAAATTTGGTTGGTAAGCCCGGAACACTGTTTTATATAATCCGGAGTGAAAACCGCAGCTGCTGGACACCTATTATGTAAATGGTAGCTGATTCGAAGTTCGATTATTTAGGGAGTCAGACTGGCCCAGGCCGTTGGAGGCCATAGCAAAACTAAGCGCCAGCGAAATCGCATGAAATTTAGTCGGTTACCCTAGAATATGGTTCTCTATCATTAGAAATTAGGACTGTGGCTGTGCAAAGTCTTTTGTGGAAATGGGAGCTGTATGTAGTTTAACTATATAGGGTTGCTGTTTGGGCCGGGCCACTGAAGGTCATAGCATGAAAGCGAAATTGCATGAAATGTGGTGGGTAAACGTGGACTACTATTGTCTATAATTTGGAATCAAAACCAGTTGTGCAAAGCTTTTTCTGGAAACGGCAGCTTTTTTGCAATTCAGATGTTTTTGGCTGCCATTTGGGCAGGGCCATCGGATGCCACAGCCTGAGAACGTGCAAGGGCAGTCTCGTGAAATTTGATGAGATAAACTTGGCATACTGTTCTGCATCATTTGAAACGAAAACCGGTTGTGCTAATTTTTTTTAGAAATGATAGCTTTACTGCCGTTCAAATGTAACAGTAGGCTGGTGACCCAGGCCATTTGAGGCCATAGCACGAGAACTCAGAACTGCAAGTGCAATGGCATGAATTTAGTGAGTAAACTCGTAGCATCATTCTGTATAATTTGAATCAAACTGCAATATTCAGCTGATTATTGTGGAAATAGCAGCTGTATCGAAGTGTGTCGAAGCTATTCATGGGACCCGAATGTTTGTGCTCGCGTCGTCAACAACCTAACTCGGAACAGTTCTAGTGGGAAATTATTTTCAAGGAATACCACACACAGCCTGAGCATCTAATATAAAGAATAGGCCTTAAAAAATAACCTTATTGAGCTATATTAACTATTTATATATAACTGCCATTTAAAAATATATTCTAAAGCTGGCATATATGAGGATTTGATGTGAGTTATACTATGTGTTTGTTTCTCTGATAAAATACTCTTAATTATTAATATATTTAAACCAGCATTTCCTGTAATTATTGTTTTCACACATTTTTCCTTTGCCCTTTTGTGTGGGATACAACTGCTGGATAGGTTTTTCTGGCTTAAGACCCGATCGGTTGTTTTTATTAGTTTTCGTGGCGTTCGTGAAATCCAAAATGTGTCACCGGCTCCTCCTTATTTGTTGGGTTGGGTGCTGGTAAACCTAAGCTAACTCAGCTGAGCCAAAGGTAACGCATACTTTCGTCCGACTGCAAAAAAAATTGGATACGCCCAGCAAGCCCTTTTTACAGGTACAGGATTCCATATAGAAAGTGAGCTAGCTGCACTGTGAGAGCAGGAATAATAGCAAAACTAGTATATTTGTAGCTGACTCCGTAAAATTTTGTGAAATGCAAGATTTTTTGCAACTTAATTAACTGAGTTAACACGCCTGTCCTTAGTAGCAAAATGATATGGCTTACGTAAGCCATGCTTAAAGATGGTCGAGATTCCGGTTGTTATGCTCTCACGAATGTCATTTAATGAAAACCGTAATTCATTAAGAAATCTTACTTCAGTTGATGAATGCAGCGATACCATTTCAGGAAGAAAAACAGAAGGCTTACAGAAGAGAGCGGCAGAAAAGGAAAAAACAGAAGCTTCAAGGCAGGGACGATGACGATGAGCCAGGCACAAGTGGCGCTTTAGACATTTCTGCCGTTATGGGCTTCAGTGGCTTTGGGTCCAAAAAGAAGAGCTAGCTGCCGTTCATTGAGCATCAGTATGATGCAGTTCGGCGTCACCAGGTCACGATTTGTCAGCGACCTGTCACATCACGTCAGAAAAATGGAAAATATGGTTCGGCTGTGCTTTCAGATGGAAAGCGTCAAAGCCAAAGTGCAGCCGAGCTGGAAGATATTCGTGATCCAGCAGTTCTAATGCCCATACTCCGACTATGTTTCCCCTTTTCAGCTGCCTTTGAACTGAAGTATCAACATCATTTATTTCTGCAAAGCGCTAGATAGCTTGATCACCTTACTAAATAAATCAAGCACATTAATGCACTGGTACTGAAAGTACTGGTATACACACTTGTTCGTAATTAAATCACGTGCAAAAAGTAGAAATGTTCAATTAGTTCAAAGGTTATTAAATATAAAAATCAACTAACCCGTATATAGGTTTTAGTTTAAATATCTACCTGCCATAAAGCCTGCTTGTATCTTGGGCTCACATATGGTAACACTCGAAGGCTGTGTAAAGTCACGTTCGTGGAATAGCTAACAAATAAATTCATCTAAAGTTCACCATACCATAGTGGTGTCGGTATGACTAAAACTGATTTCGTTGCTTCAATAACTTCCCTGATACTTGCTGTATCTAAGTTAACTGTGAACTGAGTTCAGCTCTGAACACATGACTAGGTTACTTAGGGTGGAAAGATTTTACATTATAATAACTCTTGATAAAGCTCCCTCGGAGAAACTCAACATCTTTCTATGTAACTTAAAATTTGCTTCAAAGAAAACAATCGAAAAATGCTTGATAAACAACATGATTAACGTGGTTTTGTCCACGATTGCAGATAAAAAGCTATAGGACGTTTGATTACATGTAGAGCAGAACTTGATGCTTCCTGTTTGTGTCCGGGTTAGGCAGTTTGGATAATCAGATTTGACTTGTGAGAGTTATCAGAATTTCCATACCAATTTGTATTTTGAAAGGTCACCTAAAATATTCTATTGCCTCACCAATTTTATGAGCATTTACTCGAGATTAGCCCATAACACCTTCGTCCTTCTGTAGTACACTGGAGCTCACTGCCTGTGAAGTCAGTGTAAGTGCTGGTCGCTATCTTAGCCCGTGACGTAAGGGCGGACTGTCTCGCTTTAATCGTCAATACTAGCAACTGATTGTTGCTACAGTATTGATTGCATCGTTACCAGTCAAGGTTTTATCACTCACTTTCAGGTCCCTTCATTCATTCTTTGGCTCCAGCCCGTCTACTCCACCGCCAGGCGTACGGCCTGTTTATCGGCATCTAATTGTATCCTACCTACACACCGTACAAACCTCAGATCCTTTGGATTTACTTCGTATGCTCCCTGAGCCTATGAAACACGTACAGATACTAGCCCAATTAAAATGTGCATTGCTCTTCACTTCTCTGGACTGCAAATGCACCTTTGCACAACTGCACTGCAAGCTTGTTCTTGACCGGAAGATTCTAGTTTAAAAAAAGCATTTACTAATGCTACCCTAATGTTCAGCGAGCACACGCTATACAAGTAACAAAATACTGTCTGTTGCACTGATAGGGTGCTCACACTTAACAACTCAGCATGTACTCAACTCAAGCGTCCTTGCAGCAGGCCATCATTTGTTGCATAGGTGCAAGCCACTAACAGCAGCTAATGCACTACAGCTGCTAAAACTTGACTTTAACATTTACTCGTCTTGACCGGAGGATACCTTTTAAGCTCAGCCACTGACGATTCAGGGCTACAGATTGGCAACTGTTGCTTCGACAAGTAGTATTCACAGGTTACATTTAGCTGAATTACGTAGGGGGAGAGATCATCCCACTAGCTTTCAAGTTGTGCTGCCATGCTTTTGGGAAGTTTTAACTGTTTGACTATTGAGAAAGCCGAACGAACCCATTAAATAATAAATATAAATAAATACTAGCCGATTTAACAGCCGCTTTTTGTATAGCGACAGATGAGCTTTACGACTATCAGTGGTGATCAAGGATCACAGCACAGCAGGATTCGAACACACGACCTCGGGTCCGAGGTCGTGAAAAGCAACCGCCTTACCTAGTGAGAGCCATTACGGAAGCTTGAAGGGCCACCATTAGTAGGTTTAATGGTCAAATGTGGAAATTCTTGAGGATGCTAAGATGTTGTGGAATCTAAGCGATCCTTGTCAATCCTACTTGCTTCCTAGCGACCATCGGGGTGCTAAGCAATTTATATCTTGTGTAGCAAATGAAAGCCAATTGTATCTACAGTGCAGTTATCTGGCTATAAAATCTTTGATCATTTTTGGTAGGCCACCAACCTTGAATGGCCTAAGAATCATAAAACTGATGCGAATGATGCAGTAATTTTGTAACAATATGCACGGTTCATAAAGTATAATAGCATAATGTACAGACCAATGAAACAGTCAAGGAAAGCTGTATGGCCATCTTTTTAGTTATCATTGGCTTTAAACCACAGGCTGTTGCACAGGACGTCGGAGTACATATAGAAAATATATTATCCAAATACAGCTCATTGCACTATAGAAAAATCCGACAGCAGTGTCCTGTATGCCACGCGTCCTGTGTCTATACCGTCAGGCGAGTCAATTGCTGGTGGCACCAATAAACACAGGTCAATCCGACTGGTCCTTTTTGTGTTTCTTTTTCTTTTTCTTTCTTTCTTCCCCGGACTAGAAAACGTGGGAGCAATTACGAATGGAAGCACGTGCTCAAAGTGGGTCGAGCACCACCAATCCCTGACTGGATTGCGCAGCTAAGCTACGTTACAGCAGCAGCAGTACGTACTTCTTCCTCGGCCGGCGACTCATTTTTCTCTTTCTTCTCTTTCTTTTCTTTTTTCTTTTTCTTTTTCTCTTTCTTTTCTTCTTTGACTTTAACAGGTTCTCCGTCCGATGAGCTAGTGTCATCTCGCTTTCTCTATAATAAAGTGGTTGACAATTAAGCCAAACTGCACCTAAGTTAATGTAGCACTTCAAATCAAGATATACTTTCGGCTAAGAGCAAATCCGGGTGTATAAAGCATAGCATGTGTATAAATCTGCCAGAAACCTGTATCCCGGGTACTAATGGCTCAGTGTGAACTGTTGGAATCATTTTTTGTCATTGCCCAATGCTCACAGACTCATCATTGCCAGTGCAACGGCTAGCTGACTATCCAAGTTTGCAGTTGGCGATGGCACTGACCTTGACAGCATGTACTTCCTCGGCTTCGTCTGACTCGGCGCCTTCTTTCTTGATCGACTCGGTCTTCCCTTCTTTCTTTACCTTATCCGTGCTAAGCAACAAGAACAGGGATGACAAAACATGATAAAACAAATGATAAAACGATAATATACAAGCCCAGCCTAAAACTTGCTTTGCTAAAACGGTTTAATGGAAAATACCCGAAGTCTGTGTATGATGCTGTCCAGCTCTTAGGGGTCTTCTCATTGGGCTTCCCATGCTTATTCAGGAGCCCGGCTTCAATCAGCTTCTTCTTCTCAAGTGCCTACATAAATTGTCAGATTGCTGCATGCCAACAAATCGAGGAAGATCAAACAAGCAATCATGCCGTCTGCAGCGAGAAAAGTTAGTTACCTTGGGACCCAATCCCCACTTTCTTGGGTATGTATCCCGCTCCATAATAACTCGTTTAATCTTTGCAACAATGCCATGATCACACGTGGCAATGACAGCTGTAGTCATAAGTGCTATTGCTGCAAAGGAAAACGACACCTGTTGTAACATATTTTAAAAACCAGAAACCTACAGCTGCTTTCTAAATGTGCGGTCAGCGTGAGCTAGTGGAATCATACTTGTCATAGCCCAGTGCTCACAGTATCATCACGGTCACAGCAAGAGGAATTAGCTGGTGCAATTAAATGCCGTTATCATACCAAGTGCGACAGCTTCGCCTTTAGTTGTGATGATGACAATTTCTTCATTGATTTCTATGCCGTCTTCATACCGAAGGACACCAGGCAACAAAATTTTAGCTCCATAGCACACTGCATTGACCTAGAATGACAAATGTACGACTCAAACCATCAAGGTGCATGGATGGCAAGATGCAGTTAAACTAAGTATGATCACTCTATAATCCTCCTTTATGCTTACACTAATGCAGACTTTTCAGAACATGATACCAGTAACGTTGCATGTGTCGGCATTCACCAACAGACTGGCCAAGTAGGGGACTCGAAGATAGCAAGCATAACGAGCTGTCACTTAAATACAGGCAAGGTAGTCACACGGAAAAAACCGTTAAAATTTCTTGAATACCAAAGAAAGTCAAGGACATTTCGGTGAGTGAGAAAGGCAAAAGCCAGGGTCTCGGCTGTGTAAGCATACTGACTGCGCTGTCTTTGATGATGATACGTTTGTGACTGATGAGGAGCTTTTCCAGAGGGTAGATAACACGCCGTAAGTAGGACTCGTCTCGGTTGTGGTCGAAGGCGTACTGCGCATCCAGCACGTCATGCATCGTGACCATATGATCCTGCGAGCACGGAGAACGTCTGCTGTTTCACGCAAAGCGAACACATACATTCAAGACTGGGCGGCAGTGGCAGAACCCCCCCCCCCACCAGCAAACAGGCCTCGAGTACCTTTTCCGACATTACACCAGAGCGAACTCGTCGCAGCTCTTGCATCTGGCCTCCAACGCCAAGCAACAGGCCAAGATGGACGCACATGGTGCGAATGTAGGTGCCAGCTTCACAGCTCACCCAGAATATGCCTGGGTGAAC
>WPIO01000012.1:387500-395000 GCA_009760855.2 Cristatella mucedo | reverse complement strand
ATAATTGTTTTGTTGTTTTTTTCGTTTAGGCTGTGAGAGCGCTAAACAAAATCCTCCTGCGTAACATGTGTGGCGCAAGCAAGCGTTTGGTCAGTCATTGCTACTGCCCCCTCCCTGTACTGTTGCCGTTGCTTTTTACAATTAAGAGAAAGTGAGAAGCGTAGCTGAGTCAGGAGAGCAGGTAATAATAATAATAATAATAATGCACTTGATAAAGCGCCCTCGTAGAACTCAATCTCTTTCTAGGCGCTTTACATTTGCTGCAAAGGGAAATGCAATTGAATGGTGAGTGATATCATGCTTGATAAACAAAAAAAATGGATAACATGGTTAGGGGTGACATGCACAGGGTCAGCATGCAAATGTGGTTAGTGGCACCATGCACAGTGTCAGCACGCATAAGCACGTGAACGACGAATCACAGGGACCCACTAAATGCTGTCCTAAATAGGTGTGTTTTTAAGTTCTTTTGAAATGTGATCAAGTCAGGGGATGTTCTGACACAAGTCGGGAGGGATTCCAGGCTTTGGGAGCATACGAACTAAATGCACGGTCTCTAAAGGATTTCAAGTTTGTACGAGGTATTTGTAGACTGTTGGATTCCGAAAAGCGGGTGGTACGCTGCTTCGCCTGGTGGGGGAGTAAATCTGAGAGATAGGCTGGAGCCAAAGAATGAAGTGACCTAAAAGTGAGCGACAAAACCTTGAGGTCAATCCGTTGCTTACTGGTAGCCAGTTCCGGTCGGCGAGAAGTGGTGTGATGTGGCAACTGCGACGCTCACGACAGACAAGCCTAGCTGCAGAGTTTTGCACCAGCTGCAATCGCCTGATCGCACATGCCGGTAGGCCAGTAAGCAGTGAGTTACAGAAGTAGAGACGGGATGTCACGAGTGCATGGACCAACTTAGATGGTGGTATCCTTATCTAAACAAGCCCGAATTTTAGCAATGTTAAGTAGCTGAAAGTAGGCAGATTTGACTGTGGAGCTGATGTGGTCGTCTAACGAGAGGTCGCTTTGGAACATGACGCGTAGATGATTTCGAGCTGGTGAGGTAGGAGAGTAGCTGAGAAGAGCAGCAGCTGTGTAGCATTGAAGTAGCAGTGTAGGATGGCAAGAAAGGATGTGCCGCAGTCGAGAGCAGGAGAGTAGTTGTCGTTTCGTAAGAATTGTGGAAATGAGTTCCACAGTCGTGGACATGCAGAGCAAAAGTTTATGCCGCCAACGGTCTTTCAGCGAATAAATGGAACGGCTAATTTATTGTTCATTCAAGACCTGAAGGCGCGAGGAGGCTGAGACTGGTGCAGCAGTTCAGCTAGGTATGAAGGTGCCAATATGTGGAGGGTCTCGTGCGTAAGCATAAGAACTTCACTCAGCCTCCGTTGATCAACCGGCAGCCATCCAAGGTCTTTGTTCGGGTCGCTAGTCGAAGACCTCGCCGTCTGTCGAGCGCTAAGCGCAGAAAAAAATAAGTCGCCTCCTTCGGCGTAATGTGCCCAGTGCGCGCCGATGATCGTCCGCGAACGTGATTAGCAAATTACATCAGTGAGCTAGAACGTGCCCAGAGTGATTAATTATGCCAAGTGTCGCCGCTGCGCGAGAGAGCGGAGGCGATTGACCAAAGCTGCCGCTCGGCGCGTCGCCTGCCCGCGCGTGCTGCCGAAGCCTCGGGGAATATCGGCGGCGGCAGCGGTGGCGGCGGCGGCAATCAATGGACGGCGCAGAGGAATGCTCGGGCCGCTGCATAACCGCTCGCGACCGCGAAGAGAGAGCGGCGAGCTCGTCTCGACCAGCAAGGTGGGCTCCGCGCCTCGTGCACGTCGAGCAACGGCTAACGGATAGGCGGTGAGTATAGAGTGGCTTCGCCCGTGTCTCAGCGCCGCCGCCCCAGCGAGCCTCCTGCCGCCACAGGGCGCCGCGTGTGCGGCCGGCCGTCCTCCGGTAGCCGCGCTAGCAACGCTGCGGCTACCGGAGCACGCGCCGCTCGCCGTATCGGCTGGGCTAGCGGCACGGGAGTCACCGTCCTAAGCGGAGGACGCGTAGAGGAAGCAGCGCCAGCGCTGTCGCCGAAGTTTTTTGCATGCCGACGTGCAAGGTTGCGGATGTCTTATGTCACGTGTGGGCGAGCCGGTCGCTTCGCGTGGGTGGCTGGAGACCGTATCCTGCGCGCGCGCGGCTTTAGGCTGTACGAGATTCCTCAGACGCGCTCTGTTTTAAAGGCGCGAGTTACAGCGCGAAGTTGGCCAGATGGTTGCTGGTACGGATGCGTCTGCCGCTCCGCCACCGGTCGCGCCGTTAGCCGCGCCTCCTCGGTCCGGGCCTTACGCAACCACGCCCCTCAGGCTACAGCGCATCGACTGAGCTTTAGAGTAGGTCGCAGGGTGAGTGTCCTTCCTTTACTATATATGAATTCCGAGTGTAATACAAGCAGCTAGAAAGGATCATTACCACTACATGGAGTTCGCTTTCAGGTGCTTGAGCAGCCGACGCTGCGGCGCTCGGAGGGGCGGACAGTCCAAGATGGACTGCCCCGTCGAGGACACCGGAAGATCGGTGAACATGGCGCTGGCTGAGAGTGGCGGCGGCGGGGACGGTTTGTTGGAAAAAGCGGATAAACTTGAGGATCTTGACGACTCCTCCGACAGCGAGAACGAAGGCGATTCCAAAGCGTTCCACCGTCGCATCTCAACCAATAAGGAGATAAAAAATGGGGTAAACGGGTTTTCTTGCGTCGCGAGCTGCTCGCGGCGGCTCGTCTGCACCGCCGCCGAGTCGCAGTCGGAAGTGGACCGCAGCCGGTCGCGGGTTTGTTCGCTCGCGGCATTCCCCCGAGAGTGCGCGCTGTCGCCCGCGAGCTCATTTCGCAAAGGACAGCTGCGCGGGTAGCGATTCCGACCCCGGGCATTACGTGGCGGCAGTACCGAAGGGTACGCTGGCAACTACGGCTCGGCTCGGCTTACTTGACGCCGCCGCCGCTTAACCCGCGTATTGACTTAAGAGCCGGTGGCTGCTGTGCTCGCTACCGGTCCCGCGCGCTGGCCACTGCCCCTCCTTGCGCTCAGCAGCGCCTGGCATGGCGGCGCACAGTGCGCGCCGTCAAAAGTCGCTGGCTCTTTCTCTTAGTTAGAGCAGCCTAAAAAAAGAGCGGCTGATGCAGACAGCGTGTAGGATGGTGCGTGCGTGCAACTCGTGAACATTCGAGCGGCGCTGGTGCAGACGAGCGGAGCTCGTGATTGGGGCGGGGATGATGATGATGAGGAAGATGGTGGGCTTGCAGTCGAGCGAGGCTTGTTGTTGGTCCGCTCCGTTCGAGCTTAGCTGGTTGACCGCTGACCGGCCTGCTTCTCCCGTTCGTTGGCTGGCTTCGTAACTGGTAGCAGGTAGTAGCCGGCTGCTTGGTATGCGGCTCTAATATACACAGATCGATGGCAGTGCATGGACCTAGTTTATCAAATGACTACTCGTTTGCTTGCTAATTACTTTTTGGATGCCGTTCGGCATTGTGCTTTTAGAGTACCTGGATGTGCCCTGGCGACACTCCCCGGTTACCGACCTACGGGCGGCATTGTTGATTATTGTTATTGGCTCTGTCGAACGTATTCTGGCTTGCCTGTGTGTACCATTAAGCGCCCTTGCGAATCGATTGTTCCGATGGATGGCATCAATTTCCGAGAAGTCCGTTAAATTTAGATTATTATTGACTGGTCTCAGCCTTAAACTCGCCCTCTGCATTGTCCCACTCGATCACTTGCCTCCACGGCAGGCTCCTGTAAACCGGCTCTGATGCTAGTGGCGTAGGCCAGTGTGCACATTGCACGTTTCTGAAAGAGTCTAGCCAGTGTGCTGAACATAAGAGCCTTGCTAGTGGTATAAGTCCCGACAGTTTTGAGTTGGTGAACGGATGCAGGCTGGGTAGGCATGGTTGCACACCTCCACCGGCCGGAGTCCCAATCGTTAAATTGACCAGACTCTATGCTGCTGCTGCTGCTGCTGACAGCTTGGTGCTGTGTATGTGACTGGATAGCCAGCTGAGCCAGATGGGCACTGTGGGCATGCAATCGTTACCCGAGGGCCGTTTGGCAGGGCAGCTCCATTTACACTCGGAGTCGTTGAGTAAGCTTGAAGTTGCTGGGTAAAGTAATGTACATGCAAAATTTATGAACAACCAGAAAATGATTAACCGTAGGCTGGCCAACGTTGGTTTGCAGTCAGAGCTCTGTACTGTGTAAATGTGCGACCAGACACTAAGGCAGACATGTGTCCTTCTGGATTTCCCATCTGCTTCACTTTCGTCAGCCTGTTGTGCCTATTGGCACTTCTAAACCATGAAAGCCATAATGGCTGGTGAGCCATAATGGCTCACTAGATAAGGTGGTTGCTTTTCACGACCTCGGACCCGAGGTCGTGGGTTCGAATCCTGCGGTGGGCGATCCTTTATCGGTGGTGATAGCCGTCAAGGCCTACAGTCAGTGTCTGTGACACTTACACTGATACAGATACTGAAAGCCTGAGGCAGCTGCTGCAAGTATTGAGATATTGCACTCTTTTCCCACAGCCCATGACCCTCTTTTAGTTGTTTATCTGTTCTTGCTGCCGCTGACGTGCAGAGGCACGAATCAAGAGACATCTTATGCGAGTCCTACCATATTATATTGTATAATAACTAGCCTTTGCTGATAGTGCTGGACCGACTGCCCAGTTCTTACTAAACGTTTCTTTTACCGGATGCATTGCCTGTGCATGGTCGTGCAGCTTTTGAGCTTTCTTGATTGTGCTCGAGCTGCTGCTGTGTCCTGTGTGTATCGATATTCACCCTTCACTATTTAGTATAGGGGGGGGCTTGTGAGAGGCTGTTTGGCTGCTATAATGGTGGGTTGTGGCAGTTGAGTCATGCTATCACATCCATCGTTATGTTTTTTTTTCAACATTCCAGATGCTATTTGCTTTATGGGTAGCCACTGGGTAGGTTCGAGGTTAGTCAGCTAAGAGTTTTTAATCCCTTCCCTGGTAACTTGACTGGTCTACCCAAGCACACAAAGCTGCCTTGGACAAACCGTCCTTCTTCACAAGCCAAGTCCTCTGTTCCAGATTCATTCCGTGGAAGAATATGATCCGATCTTCTTTATGATTCAATTGCCAGCTCTAGGAGCACTGCTCACTATGTAGCAGCAGCAGTGACAGTGCCTTGCTTGGCAAGTGCTGCCTAGCAGTTGTCTGTACAAAATTGTTGTTGTTAGGTAGTTATGTGGAGCAGGTAGTTGTGCATGCAAGATTTAACTTTAAGACGAGCATCTATCACGGGAACCCAGTTTATTACCTTGGTATTTTGCTGTGAAGTGCTTTGTTGAAATGTGGATCTGACAGGTCGGTGCTTAACTTATGGGTCGTAGCCCATGGCTTGCTTTTTCCTGACCCAGGTCGTGGGTTCGATTTCTGCTGTGGGTGATTGTGCATTTCACTTTGTAAGTGGTGGTGATAGCCGTTAAGGCTCTTCTGCTGCCACTAATAGTCCGAGGACTTGCTTCGCTGAAGCATACTGGAAGTAGTCATAGTTGTGCCATCTTGCCGTGTGCCGGAAGGATGCCATCCTGCCACGTGACAGACAGACTTTCTCGTTTTAATTATTAGAGGTGTAAGTGAGTGAGGCTTGGCTCAGCTAACTCTTTTTTATGGACCCCACAGCCGGTTGCCATTCAGCGGGGCTTGAGCGTGAGAGCGCAATAATGATAATAATAATAATAATTCATTTGTATAGCGCCCCAAGAGAACTTAATCTCTATTCAGGCGCTTCACATATGCCTCAGGGCTCGAGCCCACGACGTCAGCCAGGCCTTGGTCGGGGCTAGCACCTTAACCGCTGGACCATACCAGCTCGGCAATGGAGTTACAGCACAGCAGTGCATGCCGGTTCTGGTGTACGACAAGTGGTATGCAGTACACAGCTGCAGGTCACGGTCATCGAACTTGTACCGAACTGGATTTGGTGGCTGCTGTCCACCGACGGGCATTGTGGCATTCGTGTCGTGATCCCCATCTTGTCTTTGTTCGATGTCGATGGAGCCAGTGTAGGTTGCCTGATGGGGTGGCTTGACGAGGCAGTCGGACGGTCGTTAGCGTGTCCTTGGGTAGGTCTCTCACCTATACCGAATGCCTAGACTGAATTGGGAGGATGAACATCCGGATCCCTTCCTCTGCTAGCTCCCACCCCTCCCCGTGAAGTGAAACACCACGAAAGGAAAGTTGGCTGGAAAGTCCTAGCCCCTTCAGAGTGGGTGCCATACATTGCAGTTGATGAAAGCAGCCGAGAGAAGTATGACTTACATAGCACAGTAGCAGCAAGGTAGCTTTCGCTGACCTTTTTTCTTTTTATTCTTGTGTTCTCCTTTCCGTTGAGCAGGGGCTAGGCGGCTGTTAGTATTTGCATTCATGTGCTATGTCGGGTTGGAGAAATGTATGCATCAATGTAAATCCGATGCGACCTTGGCAATCACTCATTGTGTTGTGAACTCTTCATGACTGTCCAGAAGTGTGTTACTAGATGATCACCTCTTCTATGCTGTGCAGACAGCTAGCCATCAGTGTCTAACTTCTTTTAAGTTTTGAGATGAGGACTTTGTGTTGTCAGGAATTACAGATCTGCTTACCTCTCTGGAATGGTATTTTGTTTGTGCCTTGCAACTATCTGGTTTCTAGATGCTGCTGTGCTAGTTTGGTCCAGTGGTTCATGTGCTCCCCGTTAACACGACCGAGGTCAAGATGGGTCGTGATAGTCCAGGAGGTTAGGTGCTCACTGTTCATGACCAAGGTTCTGAGTTCGAGTCCTGCAGTGGACGATCCTTTATTGCCAACTGCAAGCGGTGGTGATAGCCGTTAAGGTTCTTCTGCCGCTCATTAAGACTGTTCTGCTGCTATACAAACGGGGCTGTTATTAACGGCTAAAAGATGAATGTATTTAATGACCGAGATCATGGGCTCGAGCTGCCTGGCATATGTGACGTACCTGAATAGAGATTTAAGTTCTCTTAGGGTGCTATTCAAATGAATTATACTTGTTTAGATAATAAGTTTTGAAAGACTGCCTTGCCTTATTATACTTGTTAGTTTTTGCAATCAATGCAAAGGTCGAGGTTTGGCTTCTCATGGAGGACCACGTTAGCAATTACTTTTGGATCTGCACTATATGGAGTGTAGTGGTCTGCCCTAGAGTCAAGCAGCTCTTAATTGTTTAACAAGCTTGTCTAGACCAGATTAGTGATCTGATCCGGTTCGTTTTTATAGTTAGCAGCATTTGTGTAAACAGAGCAGATGGGAGCTAGCATGTGCTGTTTGCTTGAGGAGCCTGTTCAGTCGGCACCAAGTCGTAAGACCGTGAGCTGTTCGTGCCTGCACTCGATCGTGGATTGTCACGCCCATTTGTTCGATCCGTGTCAGTGCTCTTTTCGTATATTCGGTGCTGTTGCATTTGATGCCAACCCAGTGACCTTCCATGTGTGGTTGGATTGG
>WPIO01000012.1:190000-385000 GCA_009760855.2 Cristatella mucedo | reverse complement strand
AAGAGAACGTAATTTCCAGACGCTACACATATGACACAGACTTAAGCCCACGACTTCGGCCATCAAATACATTCACCTTGACCTTGGCCGAGCGAGGAATTTAACCAGTGTGCTAAACTCTTGGTAAAAGGAGTCGGGTTCATCACTGCTCAGCTTTGCATCCTGGCATACCCGATGCCAGCTGCCATCAGGCCTGCCTTCCGATTGAGGCTGCCTTATGAGTGGATGGAATCGAAATAGCAAGTGCTGACAGCTCACTGTGGCCGGCATTTGGGCAGTGTCAAGTATGTCGGAGTGGTGCTGTCAATGATTTAGCGGTTGTCAACGGTTTTGGCTTGGTAAAAAGAACTGTGGCTAGCCGGCTGCTTGGATACCGAATTGCAATTGTTCCTGCTTCTTGCATTTTTCGAATCCTCTCAGCTTTGTTCTAAATATAGCTTTCAATTGGCTAAGCAGCTTTCAGAATGATGTGATAACTCTCTTAATTAGCTGCTATAGTGGCTCTTTGGGCTACCTGGCTGACTGCTTGCACTGGCGAGGCACACGTCGGAGTAGCACCACCGAGCCTGTCGACTCTGCTCGGCTAGTGAACGTCAGCTGCTGCTTGCTGCATACAGCAGCTGGATACCAGTGTCAGAAACAGGCTGGGGGGCGGCTGCTGGATACCAGAGGGGATGCTAGTATGGGGATGGGGGGATGTAGCACAGTAGCATCTGTCGTAGCTGTCAGTGGAGTGCTCTTGAGAGTCTGACCAGCTAGGCTATTAGCTAGCTGATCAGGACACCTGCTTCCTGCTAGAGCTGCCACTGATCCGGATCCGAGGAATAGCAAGAAAAAGAGCTCACCTTCGGACGAGGAAGAAAGGTCTGCTGCTGCTGCTGCTGCTGGGTAGGTTTGTTGATTTATGTGATTTTGAAAGTCAACAGAGAGGCCACAAATCCTGTGTGTGCTTGACATCTTCTGCTGCCTGATGGTTGCCTCTCCCGTAATACAGTCATACAACTTAAGTGTGCATCTCTCTCTCTCTCTCTCTCTCTCTCTCTCTCTCTCTCTCTCTCTCTCCCAGTTCGTCTCTTCAGTTGACTTTCACTCCTTCCAAACGCCATGCATGCAAGTAATGCTCTCTTGCCTTCCTCTGTCACTCGTGTTTGGATTCACTCATGGCTGAAGTGTACTTAATTGAATCTCACAAGCTGAGTCAGCTGCTCCCTAGCAGTTCTTTGGGCTAGGTTTGCTGAAGCCGCCGGTATGCTGGGTCTCTCGCCCACCAACTTGTCTTAGCATGCTACCTCGCGTGTTATCAACTCTTGGTTACTGCTTCTCTTGCATCGAGTTGTAATTCGCCTGGATAGAGATTTGGTTCTCTTAGGCTGCCATACAAGCGAGTTATTACTGTTATAACATGACGTCTGCAAAAAATATGTATATCAGTTTTTGTAATAATGCCTTTTACTTTAAAACCGGAACTCATATACCAATAATAGTAATAATAATAATAATACATTTGTATAGCACCCTCAGAAAAATTAATCTCTTTGTAGGTGCTTTACAGTTGCTGCAAAGGAACCATAAAAAATACAAGCAGATTTAACAGCATCTTTTGTATAGCGACAGAAGAGCATTTATTATCACCAATGTTTGCAGCGGCAATAAAAGATCACCTACCGTGGGATTCGAACCCACTTCGGAACCCAGGTCGTGAAAAGCAGCTGCCTTACCTAGTGTGCCATAACGGCTCACCATGACCGAATGGTTAATGGTAGTATGCTCAATGTCACCAAGCACAACATGGTTAGGGGTGACTTGCACAGAGTCAGCATGCACAAGCACACGAAGGACGAATGACACGAACCCACCAAATGCAGTGATAAGTAGATGCTTTTTTAGCTTCTTTTTAAATGTGGTCAAGTCAGGGGATGTCGTTACGCCAGTCGTGAGTGAGTTGCAGGCTTTCGGAGTATACAAACTAAAGGCAAACTAAAGTACTTTGCCTTATGGCTTTGAAGGCTGAGAGGTAGAATGTTCTAGGTCAGCGACTTTCATATCTGTTTACAAAGCAAGAATTATAGACCGACACAGTTTGTCGGGAACCTGAAGCAGCATAAACGTGTTCACCTCCCCCAATGTCACTCCCAGCATACACGGTCTAGACAGTATTCAAATGCTGTACAGTAAATGACAGTATTTATATGCTGTACAGCTTACGATGTTCTCTTTAAAATTGAAGATGGTCACTTTTTTGCTTTTAAAACTACTGCGTTTTCTTTGCTCTTATCTGTAGCATCTTTCATAGTTTGCTTAATACATAGAATATTTTTGCTAGTACTAAGGGAACCCAACAAATTGCCAAGGCATGCATGTGGGTGGTGACGGTCTGGAGGTGTACACAAGCTGCCACCTATAGCAGCCTAGCGTGTTTTTCTATACAATCAGAATTTTGTAACCAGGTCTTTGCATCGATTTGTAATGGAGACCGACAGCGGAGATCTACCGTGCTTAGCTCTGCTGTGCTTACCTCCGAGGCAATCGTGGGATTCCACAGTCATCTCGCATTCGCAAAGCCTGCACGATGTTTGAGTGCATATCGAGAATGGCCTCGAATTATACTTACAGTGATGGAGTCCTTTACGGCAGTCTCACAAAGATAGTAATAACTAGAACCTGGTTAGTGAGTGTGAATTGGAGGAGAGGTTCTACTGCTATTCATTGGAACTTGACTCGAGCCTCAAATTCTTTCAGTACTGGTAACTCCATGTAAAGCCTAGCAGTAAAGTAGGTCCTACTATCACAGCAAGGAATAAATACTGCAAGTGTTGAAAATTTTAGAAACACGCTTATTTCGGCATTGTATTGCTTTATTTAGGCTATGCTATTTTGCCTATAAGTGCCCGCAGCAGCTCGAGATCGAGGTTATTGTACACCGGTTCTTGCTGTCTGTCTGTCTGTTTGTCTGTCTGTCTGTTTGTCTGTCTGTCTGTTTGTCTGTCTGTCTGTCTCTCTCTCGATGGATTTAAGTCTGCTTTGTCTCAGAGCACATCCAGCTTATCGGCATTTGGGACGCCTGTAGCAAACGGTACCAGTGAATTGTTTGGTAGTGGGGCATGCATTCGTATAGCTAGTACATTGCAGCTAGCAGGCTGCCCCAGGTGAGCAGGTTTGACTGGCCGGCTCGTGCTATTGGTCATGCCTTTCATTGGCCATTGACCTGCTGCATCATGGATAAACCCCAGCTTGTAAAATATTGATTCGGAAAGAGCCGGACAGCTACGTGTGTGGACAATGTTCATAATGACATCGATGATGATTTGACGGCAGTAGCTCCAGGTTAGTGCAGGAGAAGGTCACGGGATAGTAGCTGCTGGATGCTTGGTTAGCTCACAAATCAAATTGGCCCCTTTCAGGTTGCAAGCCGGCTGGTGCATTGTGTCACCTAAGCCATTAGTGAAAGGTGCCTAACCGGCTAGAGAAGGATGCCCTGCTGCATTCTTCAGGAGGTACATGATCAAAGTCAAGCACATCATATGTTGGTTTCAGTTTTCGTGTGAAGTCAGAAGACGATTAATCATGGTGAATCGATGTGTTTGAGGCGGGTGTGGGTGTTGGAGGTTGATGTATTTCGGCTCCTAGGGATTGTGCAGCACACTCGTTTCTCAGTAGTACCGTGTTTCTCAGTAGCACCTCGAAGTCCTGGCACTTTGGGGTAGTTCGCACCATCTAAAATCCGGCTGACGATTTGAGATTGATTCACCCATCCACTTCTTCACATCAGCATGATTGAGCTGCCTCCTTGCAGCTACTGTAGTTCAACAGGCATAGCATGATCCAGTCGGGTCATCATTTGATGTATTTTTGTGGGTCATCACTGGCCATCTCCTTCTAACCACACTGGACAGTGGCAGGAGTTGCAGTTCTGGCTGGGAGGGGGGCTTGTGGTGTCGTTAGTCAGTGCCTTGCTGTGCCTGCAGTTACACTGCGGTACATTTAGCCTGCTTGGACAGTGTTAATGTTGCAGTCTGTCGACGAAGGCTGCCGGGTGCAACTGCACTAGATCGTTGCATAATGTGCTCGGGTTGTGCATGTTCACTGGTCTCAGTCATAGTCACGTAGTCTGGTCTCGGCCAGAAATGTATTTCTACTGCTATTTTGGCAGATCGAACTATCTGGCATTCGTTAAGAATGCATCAAAATGAAGCAGCAAGTGGCATGAACAGAAAGTGAATTGCATTCGTAAGAATGATGCCATCAAGGTCTGATTAGCAGTGTGAAGCATGCAGGGCCCGCGACGTCTTACATAGGGACATTCGATCTTCTCGACCCAAGCCGTGGTTCTAATCAGGCAGTAGGCAATCCTTTATTGCCAACTGCAAGTGAGTGAACAAGGGTAGTGATAGCAGCTAAGACTTTTCTACTGCTATAGAAATCAGGCTGTTATATTAGGCAACGTTTCTTTTTCTTCTTGCCATCAACTTGGGACCCACGGAGGCTCTTAGCTAGCAGTGTAACATGCTTGAACTTCAGATCTGAATCATACGTTCGAGTCCTTTGCCAGCCAATTCTCTATTGTGTAATGTAACTCCACAAAGCCATAAAGACCACGTGGGTGTTACGCAGGAGAGTTTTGTATAGTGCACTCACAGCCTAAGCGGCTTTTGGTACGCATTCGGTAGCCAACAGACTTCGTCTCACGAAACAAAGAGAAAGTGGGAAGCATAGCAGAGTCAGGAGAGCAGTTGAGGTAGTGAGCAGCATGGAAGTAGCAGCTCAGGACCGCTGAAAAGGATGAGCCATAGTCGGCAGCAGGAGAGTAGTTGTCGTTGCACACGAATTGTGAAAGCAAGTTCCACAGTCTAGGACCTGCAGAGCTAAAGCTTCTGTCGCCAATGGTCTTTTAGTGGAGGAAAGGAACAGCTGCTGCAAAGGGAGAGAGGTTTTAAGTCGCCACATTATTTCCACTGTTTCTCTATTTTTTGCCAAAGAGTCCGTTTAATCAGCTGATCTGTACTTATTTACCGCTATGCTCAGACAGGCGGGCCCTCCAAAAGTGGATGCACAGATAGTACTATGCTGTGTGTAGTGACATTGGTACCTCCTCGAACTAAACCAATAGTGTGTGTATGTGGTCCAGGGTGTATTTGAGGCACATGTACACGAACTGCTTACTGTTTACAATGACCGTTTAAGCTGATGCCTTATGCAATGCCATGGCCCCCTCCAGGCTACTTCTGCCGCACAATGTGCTGCACCCGGTTGACCAATTTTGTATCTTCTCTTGATATTTCGTCTTTATTTGTTTTTATGAAACTGGTCAGCTTCGTGCTGGCCACCGTGTGACTGGCAAAGTGGCTCACTTTTATTTTTTACTGGAACTATGTTGTCTTTGCTAGCCTGCACAGCTGACTAACTGCGGTCGTAGTACTTGCTGCTAGCAGCCGGGTTAAACGCCTTTCGACTGGTGTGCCACCCATGGCAACGCGTGCTGCAGGATCACGGGCGTGTGCCCCCCCCCCCCCCCCCCCCCCGTCACTGCCTCTGCCATTCCATGCCACTAGGACCACCCCATGCCATTCCTCAGTGAGCCGGCTCACCTAACCCTGACTGCTTGATCGGGCCGCCTCGGCATTGCTACTACGAGAAAATGCAGCCTAGAAGTGAATCAAGTCATACCAATGCAACTGTGCGAGCCATCTGTTTGCATCAGATGCTGTGTAGCATGCAAAGTTTCTTGTCGAGGGATCGAGGGTTCATTGACCGGGCGCTGCTGCTGCCTTGGCCCGGCCGGATGGCAAGTCTCCCGAGAGTGTCTGGCCGTGTGCCAGTCGAATGAAATTGGTTTGAGCTCTCCATATCGTAATTTGTCCCCCCCCCCCCCCCCCCCCCCCGAAGTCTGATTAAGTCATTTCGTCGGCGATGGCATGTCGGAGGTCAGGTTTGCTGCCATTTTGTTGTTGTTGTCATGCTCGTGGATAGAGGAGACTAAATTCTTCGTGTGCTGCTATACAAAGGACCTGTTATAATAGTTATTAATATTAAGATGCTCCGGATGGCGGCAGAAGTTTGATAATCACTTTGATAATCGGTCGGCAGCTCGAGGCGGCAGCCCTCACATTTCGCTTGCCAGCTGGCCGCGGGCGAGGACAGGGCTGTTGTATTCAGCCTACAGCACAGTTGCGCAGTAGCCAGCAGAACCCCGTGTGCTGCTGCTATATTCCGTACTTAAGGGTTGGGGGCATGACCAGTGCCTCGCCAAAGTGGATTGTGGTAGCTGCATTGAAGCAATTCCTGCACGGTGCCAAGAAGTGTGCGCGCGTGCTTGATGCTTCCGCTATGCTGATCGAGCCGGAGGAGCTACTGGGTAAGGCGGACGTGTACGAAGGCCGTCGTGCACCTGCCATGCTGTACGGCCGCCATGCTGCAGAGTTGCCGTTGCATCGATTTGTAGCGGTCGACCGTTTTAATGCCCAACATGGAGCAAGTAGAGCCTTACCCCTGCACTGGCAGCTTTATTTTCGACCTCTACGATTTTGTATTCTCTTGTTGGCTTCTTTTTTTGCACGACGAGCGGCTCGAGCAGCCGCGCAGTGGTTGCCGGCGCTTGCACAGTTTGTTCCATCTGGCCATCAAACTCTGCTTGCTTGCTTGCATGGTCACCTTGCCTTGCACTTGGCCTGGTGACTATGTGTCAGGAGGTAAGCTGTGGTCTAGGGAGGGCCAAAGCAGCATGGGGCAGGCTGCTGAAATCCCAGATCAGCCGGCAGTTACCCACATCCTGTTCTGCAATCCCAGATCAGCTGCAGTTACTCACATCCTGTGCCCACTGCCGGCCGGCCGTGTTTGTGAGTATACCAGAGCCGCCGGCCCTGCAAGGTCCTAGTGCCCTAGACAACAACCATTCAGTGGAGAGCCTGTGGAGACTTCTTCTCGAGCAAGCTGTGTGCTGTCGAAAGAAGTGGATCCATGTGCCGAGCACGTCACGTGGATGACTACGCACTTGCAAGCAGCCAAACTGTGTAGTGTATGTATTCTTCTGGTCAGTTTGTCCGAACGGCACGGCCATTGCTTCCCGTCTAGCTTGCCATTGCCGTAAGGGTAGTGCGCCATTCCTGGACGTTTTTATCTAGTTGCATTCTACGGGCATGCGCGACATGACTTAATTTATTTATTATTGTTATCTGCAAGCCGTTGCGATAGACTTTTTCTTTGTGCGTTAGTGTTCATAGTCATTGCCTTACGCCCACCAACTCAAAGCAGCGCTGCAATGCTTGCAAGCTGCTCGAGATAGCATGCCATCTTTTCATGCGACACTCTTCGCCATGCCTCTCTTCATTCATGTAGCAGCTGGATGCCACTCTGCTGCCCCTCGTTGGAGTGAGCTGCACGTAGCTGTGTGCACGTGTACACGTGCTCGCACGCGCGCACACGCATACATGCATGTATAGATATGTACTCTTGCAGCATCCTTAGCTTCGGTGGGCTGCAGCCGGGCAGCCCGTGAGAGAATGATGAGAGGAGCTCTGCTCACTAAAACACCAGAGGGTGCGCGATTGGACCAAACTACTTTGGTAGACCATTTTGTTTTACCCTTCTTTACGAGCATCTTTCTTTCTTTCTTAGCCGTGGTGAGTAAGGCTAACTATTTTGCCTTGGCGGTCAGAGGATGCTGTGCCTTATTTATTTTACATGAGCAGTACTGCATAGCTTGCCTTTTCATCTGCTGCCCTCTAGGGTCTCTCTCTCTCTCTCTCTCTCTCTCTCTCTCTCTCTCTCTCTCTCTCCCTCTCTCTCTCTCTCCCTACACGTGTGTTGGCTTTCCTTTGAACTACCGTCGTTCCTGCGGTCGCTCGTGCACCCCCCTCCATGTTCTTGCCAACTCTTGCACAGCAGTCGTGTTGAGGGCAGACAGTTCCTTTTCGTACGGATTCAGTGGCTTGTGCTTTATTTTCAAACCTTTTCTGTCGTTATTGTGAACCGTATTTGTAGTTACTGTGCGATTTCTTCTGTGAGCCACCTGAAACGTTGTTTGGCTGATCTTCATCTTGATGTCATAAGTCAGCCTGGTCTTGTGTTCTGCAAGTTACCAATGGAGGGCTGTAAGTGCAAGTGGCCCACATATGCTATCTATCGCCAAGCCAGGTGGCACATTCTGTGCCAAGACCACATCCATTTGCCAAGATCATAAGACTAAGCTGCAAACTGAGCGGTTGATGCATTCAAGTGACCCTGCCAGCTGCTGCGATTGCTGCCATGCTGCTGGTCAGCCTTTCTCAACTCGTCCAACAGGAGTCTAGTATCTATAAACAGAATCAGAGCCTTCGCTGGCTGTTTTCTACTATTGGAAATGCCATTTACTCAGGAAGTGCCGTTGTTGGAGCCGGCGTTGCCGAGGAATGTAAATATTGACTTTGCAAACCAGATGACTTCCACTAGCCAGACATAGGAGTCCAATTGGTGCCAGACGCCATGGGATGTGGCACTCATTATCCACTTGCCTGTAACCTGGGCTTGTGCTGCAAGCTAGCTACCGGTAGTGGTGTTGCAGTTGGGTGCACCCATTGAACAGCTACTGCTGGTGCTGCTACCTATTTGATACTGATTTAATACTAGTTCCATCCAGTCTAACTATGCAGGTTTTTTGCTTCCGGTTTTGAAAAGTGGCTGCTGTTTTGTTTATTCTAGAAGCAGACTCCGATGTCTTGATATTAAGCATTGCACTGTTTTAATGGTTGAAATGGCAGTGGCTGGTGCTTGTCTGCAATGCTGCCTTTTTTTTCTAGGTATGCATAAAGGAAGGCTATCTGATGAAGCAGACTTCCTCATTCCAGGTATTTCGAGCCATTTTACCTTCACCTGGTCGATTTGAAGCCGAAGTGCTTGGCCCATTTGCTGCTGTCAGAGTCACATGCTGTTGACTCCCCCTCCACCACCGGCTCGTGCTTCGTGATGGTGTGCGCGAGGTCTGTTCAGCTGCTTCCTGTGTATGGAGAGAGACTAGCCTGGTTGTAACAACTAGCGCTGACAGATCGCTTCAGCTGTTCGAGCTAGGCACCAGAGCTCTGTTTTTGATTTCTCGGCAAAATTGGCAGCACACGTTAGTGATCACGTTTTTTCAGGGTGTGAACACCTGCTGATAAGCTAGCTTATTAAATCGTGCACTGTGAGCATCAAAAAGTTATAATAATAATAATAATAATAATAATAATAATAATGTAATTGATAAAGCGCCCTCAGAGAACTTAATCTCTTTCTAGGCGCTTTACATTTGCTGCAAAGTGAAATGCCATTGAATGGTAAGTAAAATCATGCTTGAAAAAAATAAACGAAATAAATAATATGGTTAGGGGTGACATGCACAGGGTCAGCATGCAAATGTGGTTAGTGGCAGCATGCACAGTGTCAGCGCGCATAAGCACGTGAAGGACGAATCACAGGGACCCACTAAATGCTGTCCTAAATAGGTGTGTTTTTAAGTTCCTTTTAAATGTAGTCAGGTCAGGGGATGTTCTGACACAGGTCGGGAGGGAGTTCCAGGCTTTGGGAGCATACGAACTAAATGCACAGTCTCCAAAGGATTTAAGGTTTGTACAAGGTATTTCTAGACTGTTGGATTCCGAAAAGCGGGTGGTACGATGCTTGGCCTGATGGGGGAGTATGTCGCAGAGATAGGCTAGAGCCATAGAATGAAGGGACCTAAAAGTGAGCGACAAAACCTTGAAGTCAATCCGTTATAATAATTATAATAATGCTAGCTGATTAAACAGCCTCTTTTTGTATAGCGACAGAAGAGCCTTTACGGCTATCACCACTGCTGGCAGTGGCGATAAAGAATCGCCCACCACAGGAATCGAACCCACGACCTCGGGACCGAGGTCGTGAAAGCAACCGCCTTACCTAGTGTGCTGCTTGACTGGTAGCCAGTGCAGGTCGGTGAGAAGTGGAGTAATGTGGCAACTGCGACGCTCACGACAGACAAGCCTGGCTGCAGAGTTTTGCATCAGCTGCAATCGCCTGATCACACATGCTGGTAGGCCAGTAAGCAGTGAGTTGCAGAAGTCGAGACGAGATGTCACGAATGCATGGACCAACTTGGACGTGGTATCCTTATCTAGACAAGCCCGAATTTTAGCAATGTTATGAAGCTGAAAATAGGCAGATTTGACTGTGGAGCTGATGTGGTCGTCTAGCGAGAGGTCGCTTTGGAATATGACACCTAGATTTCGAGCTGATTCGACAGGAGATATGCTGGCAGAGCCAATTTTGAGAGACAGCCTTTCCAATCTCTGAATCACACTGGGTTTGCCCATAACTAGTAAGTTAGTTTTGTCATCGTTTAGTTTTCGAAAATTTGCTGCCATCCATGTGCGGATGTCATCAATGCATGCAGCAAGTGAGTTGAGAGAATTTGAGGTGCTCGAAGGCTGGGAGGGATCAAAGCAAAGGTACAACTTATACCACTGGTTATACTACTGGACCAATATATATACATATATATATATATATATATATATATATACACATATATATATATATATATATATATATATATATATATATATATATATATATATATATATACACATATATATATATATATATATATATATATATATATATATATATATATATATATATGCCTAACAGTCGAACTTGGTCTGGGCGCCACCACCTCGCACAAATCATCTTGTTGCTTGAGTCAACTGTCGGATTTGTTTGCAGGTGCTAGTGCCTTTCAGGGTATCGTAGCTCAAAAAAAGAAACGAAGAATGTGCCGACATATTGATACAGTAGAATGGTTCTGCCGTGTTCATCAGTTGGCTTCTGGCTCAGTAACGTCTGATTGCAGTAGCATCGGCACACCACTCAGACTTCGACTTCATGCTGGTAAAATAAAGTGTTGATTAACATCAGTCTGGTTCGGTCTAGGGTCCAGATTTGGTCTATCTTCTAGCCACCTTAGAAAATAACCTGGCAATGTGGCAAAGCTAATGCTACGACCACATTACTGGTAATATAATAACAATAATTAGAAGAAGAAATTTGTATTGCCATCCAAGATAAACTAAATTACTTTCTAGGCACTTTGCATTTGCAGGAAAGGGGGCGTGTGCATCGTTAAAAGATTTGCTGATTCAGCCGCCTAATTTATATCGCGGCAGAAGAGTCTTAACGGTTGTCACCACCACTTGCAGTAGAGACTAAACGATTGCCCATTTCAGGGCATAAACCCACCACCTGGATTGTGAAGAGTGAGAACTTTATCCTTGGACTAAGACCCGGGCTGTTAGTTAATGATTGTACGTACATTGTTAGCACGCATAAGTACGCAAAGGAGAATTCACAGAGACCCAGCTAATGTTGCTAGGTTTGCAAACAATTGGCATCCAAATGGCTCGTTCTGAGGAAGTGTATATGCAAACCTGAGTGCTCACAGAGAAGCAGTGAGTTGCCTGAGAAAGAGCTTGGGCTCTGTTGACAGGGTATGCTTTGGTGAACTGAGCCTCATCGTGATTCTGGAGTGCTAGTTGCAAGTCCTGAGTGAGCTCTCAGGTGAACGAGAAGTTAAGGGAAAATAGTAAGATGAGTAGGCAGAAGGTTGTGGAAGAGGAAAGGGAGCAACCCAAAACTAAGCAACCTGCTCTAGGAGAAGGATGTGACCTTAACTCGTGGCTTTAACTCATTTTTTGCTGCACGTATGTGTATGTATGTGTGGGGGGGGCCAGTGCGTGCTCGCGGCGCGTCCAATTCTCAATTAGGGGCATTATTTGCCTACTAACGAAAAGGCTAAGCCACCGACAGTGGTGACAGCGAGTGTATGCTTTTCTTTCCCTCTCGAGTGCAGCTGCCAAGGTTCCCCATGTAGGTGCCAAGTGTAGCATTTACACAGAATGCCTAGGCTATCAGACTTCAAAGGTCTCGGTGAAGTCTGCCATGGTCGCCAACGATTGTACATAACACAGTACAAGAGTTTCAGACTTCAGCAGATCCCTAGTTTCAGACTTCAGCAGATCCCCTACTCAAGACCAACGGCGAGGCGAGTGGTAGCCGAGGAGGGTGCAGCATGAGAGCATTCTGGAAGTCGATTCAATGCTCGATAGCAAGCCAGTGAAGCTGTCAGGAATGGTGTGAGGTGCCATCCACGCTAATGACGAGATACAAGCCAAGCTGCTGAGTTTTGCACTAGATGCAGACTGTAAAGGGCACAGGCCAAGAGTTCTAAATTATGGTAGTTAGTACAGTCGTCCCTCCCCACTTCGGGCTTCGACTTTTGCGGCTTCAATCTATC
The DNA here is from genome assembly GCA_009760855.2 of Cristatella mucedo. NCBI lineage: Eukaryota > Metazoa > Bryozoa > Phylactolaemata > Cristatellidae > Cristatella > Cristatella mucedo. Next base: position 372,723 of record WPIO01000012.1, on the reverse strand, counting down.
GCGGTTTTTTCCAATATATTTATTAAAAAGTTGATCGAGATAGCAAAATGATATAAAGTGTGCGCTTGGTTACCTGAGTCAATTACACACCCCTGTATTACAATTAAAATTAAAATTGCTGTACGTATGGACTATAGGCCTATGTACTCGAGCCCCAGGTCCTTCAACGCCAGGTGCAGCCGCTCGACCACTCCTTGTGTGTGGGCAAGAATTTGTTTCCAAACAAAAATTGAATGTCATGAAACCAAGCCAACCAGAGCATGCCGTTCACTGATTGGCTATCCTATCCTCTTCCTATGCTGGCCACTGATTGGCTCAGCCTGACACAAGTTCGTTTCTCTCATACACACTTCTACATCGCTATGTATCGGAAGCATCTTTGCTCTTGTGTTTGCGATTTCTGAGAGCTTTTATTTAAGCCCCCCCATAGCTCCTAAACGTGTTGCTTCTTGTAAGCCTTCCGACGATGAAACAAAGAGCTGGAGGTAGGTGGTTACCATACAGGAGAAGGTGAAACTCCTGGCTCTAATAATGTTAAAAGCGTATTTAGAGGATCGTGAATAGGTTTTCTATGCTCCAAGTACAAACATATTCGATTTGTAAATAAAGAATCCTACTTATTGCGTTAGAGTCTGGAACTGATTAACCACGATAAACGTAGGACGATTGTAATTTAGATGAGGCATCACTAACCGCAACCGTGTGAACTAGTTTAGCTGTCATTGTCTTTTCTAAGCAGGCCCTAATTTTTGGTGTTCTTTAAGCTGAATGTAGGTTGACTTGACGGTGGAGGCAATTTGTTCATTCAACGAGTCGTTTTTGGAATAGTCATGGCTGATAGGCAAACAGATTATGGCACACATCACTGGAGTGATGCCAGATGAATCATTCTTGTGGGAGCCGCTAGGCTTGCCCATAACTATTAGGCTGGTTTTATTGTCGTTAAGCTTCAGATCGTAAGCTTCAGAATGTTGGTGGCCATTCAAGTAGGAATGTCGTCGATTCAGGATGCAATGGAATTAAGAGAGCCGGATGTGGGTCTAGGCTAAGAATGGTCGAAGGATAGGTCGAGCTGAGTGTTTTCGGTATAGAAGTGAAAGCCAGGTTTATGTTTGGTGATGACATCAGCCAGAGAGGGAGTATGGGTAGTGAAAGTAAGGGGGCCTACCAACGAAGTATTCCATATTTTCATGGCTCTCCGGAGTACAGACCCAAACTAGTTAACTCATTTATGATATCGAGTCTAGATTATTGCAATTTCCTTTAGTTCAGGTCTTCTGGCCTGTGCCCAAGGGTTAGCGAAAAGAAGAAAAATATGAAGGAAAACGTAGGATTTCTCCCAAACCGATTCATTAAACCGATTGAACGATTGCCGTGCCATCATGTCAAAATCAACTGTCTGCTGATGTAAAAATTGCTTGATATCAACCTTCAGATGTCCTTGGAGAGTCATGGTCACAACATGTAGCTGAATTCCAAACAAGGCAATTTAGAAAAATCATCAGATTCTATGCTATGCTGTCTAAAAATGTGCCATCTCCCTAAAAAATGTAGGGCACTTTGCTTAAAACTCGAGACACCCGGAAAAAATCTATGGCACGTAATAGTAAGGAATATAAAAGTTCTAGGGCGGTTGAAGAAAAGCCTAGCAATACTTACCCAACCGAAATCAGAGGTGAACTATTCGAGTGTTGCATGAGCAGAGCTGAACTCAAATTTCCCATCGATCAGTGGAGTTTTGGCTGAGTTATGGATTTTACAAGGCACACGGCTACAATGTAAAGGAAGCTCTTTGAAATTCGTAAGCATGCACGTCATCAAGCTTCAAACATGTACTACGATGTGCCTTGGCTGAACAAGTTGACACTATAGTCTTATATCATTCATGGATATGTAAATTTATTATTTGCAGATATGTTGCTTCTGGGTTAGACATAGCTTGCATAGTTATTTTTAATGCTTTCCTTTTATGTGAAAATTATAAACACTTCGGATTGCATTTCTAACAAGTTTGTCTTTTAAATGGTACTCCAAACAAAAACCCATTTTAGACCACTATTCTCACTACCCTCATTTAATCGTCTGCAACTGGTGCAAAGTGTAGCATCTCGTCCAGTCTGTCTACAAGGCGTAGTTGCCATATCACACCACTTCTATCTCAGCCTGGCTCTCTATCAAGCATCGAATCGATTTGAAGATCCCCAGTCTGGCTTACAGCTCGCTTAACTCGCTTGTTCCAGCCTACCTATCCGACCTACTTGCTCCTCCAGTGGGCTCTTGCACCGCCTGCTTTTCCGCATCTAGTCACCTTGCCGTCCCTAGAACTGAATTGAAATCTTTTGGTAACAGAGCCGTCAACTCGTAGTCACCGAAAGTTAGAACTCGCTACCTAAAACGATCTTTCATCTTTTAAGTCTCGGCTAATGACACATCTGTTCCATTACGGTCAGCTTTGCGTTCTTCCCAATGCAATTTTCTTCTTTTTTCTGTATGCTTTGTGTGCATACCTATGCATGAAGAACTTGTTGGTTTAGTTGTGCCTTAGTGTGCCGGGCTGTGATTGTTATAACTCTGGTGGAGCAGTCTTTCGCTGTTATGCCTGCTTGTCTTTATCCGTATCTTTGTCTTGTTTTTCTGTCTCCCTCTCACTGTCATCGGTCCCACGCAGTCTCACTGTCTCCATGTCTCTTGCTGTGATTCTGCCTCTCATTATGTGCTGTCTCACTCGATGTCTTCGCCTATATCTCACCGTCTCCCGGTCTCAGTTTTTCTCTATGCCTCTTTGTCTGGCTCTTTGGTCTCTCTTGCTGCCTTTCTCTTGCTGTTTCGTTTTTCTCTGCCCCCTCTCTGCCCCCTCTCTGCCTGCCTGCCTCCCTACCTCATCCACTAGCAGTTTTTTGCCAGTAGCTGCCCCTATCCAAATCGTTGCCCCTCTGTTGACTGTAATCGAAATCGCCTTAATATCCCCATCACTACCTTCAAGGGGATGAGCTCGACATGCCCATGACTCAAATATGTTATTTACATCCCGGGGCCATGCTTTTATCCGATCTGTAAGTGCCGATCACATGGTGTTGTCAAGCAGCTCAGTTACGGTTGGCAGAGTTAATCGGTTTGTGCATCCTGTAAGCATCGCCTGGGCCTAGGATATTGAGGCATAGCCTAGAGCACAGATACTGCTCAAGGGAGGGGCTTTGGCAAGGACCTGATGAGGATGCGATTTGAATGATCGATATGAAAGTCCCAAAGATAGACCCAGTCTTCAGGAGTGAACTGGGCACGTCCCATGGGTGTATTGCAGGTTTTGTAGAGGGTAGTTAGCCATCCCGTGTTCGTCTGGCCAATTCAGGCCATTTCTAGCATGTCGACCGGGGTGTGTGTGTGTGTGTGTGTGTGTGTGTGTGTGTGTGTGTGTGTGTGCGCGTGCCCGCGTGCGTGCGCGCGCGTGCGCGTGTGTGCGAGTGTGTGTGTCGACTGCTCAGCGGTGTGCTGGCCAACACATTCGCCCATCGCACGTGTCGAGGTGTTCTGGTCTTGTGAGTGGAATTACAGTGCTTTTCTTGAAATTTGTTTCAATTTGAATAGTTTGTGTTCGTGTTTGGCACAAATGCACGTGCACACACGCTCATGTACGTGCACGTGCATACACTCGCTTGCAAGTAATAATAATAATAATAATAACACACTTGATAAAGCGCCCTTAGAGAACTCAATCTCTTTATAGGTGCTTTACATTTGCAGTAAAGGAAACACGAATGGTTAGTGGTATCATGCTCGATAAAGAACATGAATAACATGGTTAGGGGTGACATGCACAGGGTCAGCATGCAAGTGTGGTTAGTGGCAGCATGCACAGTGTCAGCACGCATAAGCATATGAAGGACAAATCACAGGAGCTCACTAAATGCTGTGATAAATGGGTGCGTTTTAAATTTCTTTTTAAAATTGATCAAGTCAGGGGATGTCGTGACAGAAGTCGGCAGTGAGTTCTAGGCTTTGGGAGCATACGAATTAAATGCACGGTCTCCAAAGGATTTGAGGTTTGTATGAGGTATAGGTAAAACAGTTAGATGTAAACAGTTAGACGTATTCGAGGATATCGTTAACAGGACCGTATAGCCAGGTTTGCTGTGAGAGGTGTCACATATGTCGAAGCTACGAGGGTTCTTTTTTTTTAACGCCGTAAGGTCACGAAGCCCCCCCCCCGTGTGCCAAGCAGACAGCTGAGCACTGACGACGGCGAGCGCCAAGGCGCGCCGCTGCAGCTTGCTTCTTCCATCTGCAAGGGCTCGCGCCGCAGCGCTCTGCATATGCTGGTATTGCCATGCCTTCTGGCTTACTCGTGGTATTGCGAGTGCTGACACCACTTCCGACGTCCGAGATCTTTTTTTTTCTTTTTCTTGCAGCGCTGGCAGCGGAGGTACTTCAAGCTCAAAGGTCGCAAGCTTTACTACGGCAAAGATGCACACGTTAGTGGCCGTTCCGAGGGCTCGCCGCGTTGGCTGGCTCGTGATGTTGATGCACGCTGCTGCAATGCTGTCACTCCCATGCAGTCGTTGGTGCGACTCTGCTCGTCTCGCTTGCGGGCTGTCACGCTTTCCTGCTGTGTTTGTCAGCGCAGGTGTTTCCCTGCCGGTGGAGGGCACGTGCGCCACTGTCAAGGTGCAATAGGCAGCTGCCGTGTGTAGAACGTGAGGTCAGCATCGTTTGCTTGGAATCCGCATTCATTTTTTGCGTCCTGCTCGACTGTTCGAGACAGCCACGTGCCATCCACATCCAGTAGCTTTCAGTCGGTCTTGTCGATGCTTCTGCTGTCACATCCTGTATGGTTCGGTCCGGTCAAGGCTATTTGTAGGGGCACTAGATAGCTGTGTGTGTGTGTGTGTGTGTGTGTGTGTGTGTGTGTGTGCCGTGAGTGCTGACGTACTCGTGTGAGATTCGCATGCTAAAGTGCGATGATCGAGAGATGTGCTCACCCGATTAATTCTGTGCTCAGCCATTTCGCAAATATAATATTTTTCGACCAGCAATAATCCTGCCTTAGATAAACCCCATTGGCTACGGTACTGCTGCTGGCAGTGCACTCATCTCGAGGCAGCTCCTACGGAAGGATGTGACGTGGTCAGGGCCTTGGCCGTAAAAGAAGTTGTTATCAGCTGATTCAGCTGCCTCATTTATCTAGCTGAGGAACTGCTCAAGAATTTGATCTGCTTTTGCTGCTCAAGAATTTGATCTGCTGGACTCGAACCCACAGCATGGGTCGTGAATTGTCAGCACCTGACCACTGGAGGCGAGACCCGACCCCGAGTCACGTGGGAGTTGGACATTATGTAATCGGTGGCACTGCTGCCAAACTCGTGTCACGTGAAGAATACTGGCACGGATGCGACTCTCACTGAACGGGGAGAAACCTATCGTTATCGACGAAGTCAACAACCAGGACTAGCTGAGTTGACTTAATCTCAATCTCGAAATGGGGTGGTCTGTAACATGCATAGGCACTTATTAGCGAGAAGTCTGTTCATGCGATTGATACTCGGTTTGCCTTTGCCGATCGCATCACTTGAGTGCCGTGCTTCGTAGCTGCTGCTGCTTTTTTTTTATTGGGTTCGTCGTGGGCGAGTATGTCAAATGTAAGTGTTTTTTGCTGCCTGCGTGCATGCCATTCCCGTATGTGCGGGTGCTTGGAGGCGGTGAGAGTTTTGGCGCGTGTGTTGTGAGTGTGCGCGTGTGTGTGTGTGTGTGTGTGTGTGTGTGTGTGTGTGTGTGTGTGTGCGTGCGTGTGTGTGTGTGTGTGTGTGTGTGTGTGTGTGTGTGTGTGTGTGTGTGTGTGTGTGTGTGTGTGTGTGTGTGTGTGTGTGTGTGTGTGTTGTGAGTGCGCACAGTGGAGGGATTTCTGTTGGCCTGCCTGAGTGGTGCTGCTGGTGTTCTTCTCCTGGCTCTGTCTGAGTGAGCTCACACGAGATTCGCCGAAAGTAGGGCTGTGGTTTTCTAGCGTCCTTCGACGATCGACACTCCGTGAAACGATGCGTATCTCAAGTTCACCGCACTGCCATAGGAGTCGACGTGCAGCTTGTCAGCCTCTTTTCAGGCGTGCCGTGAGAGCCAGCTATGGCAACCCCACAAGCAGACGTTTTCGAACAGTTGGCCAAAATATGCATGCTGTATTTGTTAAATTTTTTCCCCGACAGCATTAATAGCACCAAAAGCATTGAAATCTTAAGAGTCATACTTGGCCGATAGGCATGCTTGAGATGCATTACTGCTGCAAAATACTTATCTAGATAGATGTCGAAATTCATAGAAGCCTTTTAAGATGGTCAAATGTAAACCATGAAATTTAGACTTGGGAGGTTAAGGTGTTCACCAGAATGAGCGCCAACTGCAGGTTCCCAGAAGGGCACTACGAGAAGTACCGAGCTGTAATAATGGTGGCCCAGATGCCGGAAGTCGAGACAGATGGCCAGTCTATAAATGTCTGTGAGTTTGCTGTGAGACCAGCTGGCTTAAATGAAGGAGACACTATAGTCTTTGTCAGAAGTCACATTTTCGAGCACCAGGATAGCAGAGAGCTCTTATGTCTGTGAGTGAGCAGTAGCAGTGCTTTCACAAGTGTAAGAGTGGTCCACTTGACCAAGATGGTGGAATTTATAAAGGAAGTCATCGCGGAGCCCTGTTGGATGTCGCTCGACCTCCCAGGATGGCTTGCTTTCGCCTGAGTGCAGCAAATGTTTTTTGAGTCTTTTTATTGGCTTTGTTGCTTGTTAAAAAACCTTGCCAGTGAAAGCAAGGAGTTTTGCCCAAAGCTTCTGGTTTCTCAATTGTTGAATCGCTCTGTTGGAAGTTCAGAGCAGCTGAGGTATTTTGCCTCAAACTCTTTTGAGGTCTGCATTCAAGCCTCAGCTGACAGATAAACCATTTGTCTCGTTTTCTCCTCTTTTCTCCCACACAAAGTTATCAGAAGCAAAGCATAGCTGGAGTAGCCTTAGCGACTGACTGTATTGGTGGTGCAACGAAAGTCTCGCTGTCGATTTAGCTGCGTTTTTTTACAGTTTTTGCTGGTGCCCGGGAGCCACATAGTGTGAGCCATGCATGCTGTGAAACGTATGCGGCGAGAGACACCTCACTTACTGCAATGTAGTCGTCTGTGGTAGAGGGACGGGGATATGATGATCCGTGGAGCCGCCGAGCTGCTAGGAGCTGTGTCGCCCGGTCGTTGCCCACTAGTCCCTGGCTTCTGTTGGAAGCAGGCGCTCCACCGAGCGCTCTGTGCCTACGAGAGACCAACGCGATTAATAATGCATTAAGGAGTGGCATCGATTGCCGAACGTCGGCGCTAGACAGAGTGCCGTGCAAGCACCCGTGCAAGCATGCTGAGCTTGTATTATTTTTTTCTTGTAATCCATCCGGTAGTGCTGGCGGTCGCGTTATTTTAAGCCGGTCGACTCTGAGGTTGCTGTGGTAACAGTCGATACGGTGGTCTCCTGCATGTGCGCTCCGCTCCGATGCCTTTTTTTTTATTTACGTTTCTACTTAGTGACCACGGGTAGGTCAGGGGAGCAGCCAGGCTGGGTGGAGGGAAAGCGACTGATTGCTATAGGGGTCGTACCTACAGTGTCGATAGCTCATGAAGGCCGGCTCGGCATTTGTGTTCGTCCTCGGAGAGCGCTGCAGTTAATGATGGGGGGATGGGATGCCCCAGACATGCTTGTCACAACTGCACCAATGCCACCGGGTTGGCTGCATTAATCTCTTGCCCGTTAAATTTTGCCATGTAAACTTTTTTTTCAGTGGCAGTCGCAAAGTGCGAGAAATTTCGTTGACCGTGCCCTGATCATCACGGTGGCTATTGTGCGCTGTTGATCTTTGTTCGATCTGGCTACCGTGCAGATCCGATCCTGTCTGCTAATGTGGTGCTGGGGTCAGGTATCCATTTGACCCTCTTTTATATTCTCTGAGAGTCGAAGCCATGCCGAAGTAGAGTAGAAGAGCTACCATAGTCTGCACTCGGTGAGAGACGTCATTGTCATTAATACTCTCTTTGTTTATGTGCCGTGCTGTGTAGTGCAACTAACTCGTTCGTCTTGGGAGGCAGATGAGCATAAGAAGAAAATTGCAACGATCGCCGATCGATCCGAAGAGCAGATGTCTGTTGTCTGCACAAGTCCTCTCGCGTCACGTATAGACGTTGTGGTCGATCGTTGGGCCTCACGTAGTTAAGCTTACCTCTGGTGTCTCTCTGTCTCTGTATCTCTCTCTGTGTCTCTCTGTGTCTCTGTCTGTCTGTCTGTCTGTCTGTCTGTCTGTCTGTCTGTCTGTCTGTCTGTCTGTCTGCCTCTCTCTCTCTCTCTCTCTCTCTCTCTCTCTCTCTCTCTCTCTCTCTCTCTCTCGATGCTGCTGATTACGTATGTAAGCCAGCCAGGCTGATCCCTCGAGTCTGCTGTTTCGATCCAACCTTTGGCAGTTGTCGCTCGCCAATGTGCGCCTGCATGGGCCAAGCTGGCATTCGGCTGCCTGCGAGCCGAGTGCCGTGCATGCGGCCATTGAGGCAACTGTGTGGCTGCCACGAATGTGGCCGTTGCAAAGGCGTGGTCTCTGGTTTACTTGCTCTCTGCACGTGCGGCCTCCATTTCCGCCGAGCTGTTTTCGCCCGGTGTCTGAGCACTGTGCTTCACCGGGCGTCGACTCACTCGCGCCGATGTCGCACACTTTCGCACCGACCGCCCCTCAGGCTTGTGGGTGCTCGGGTGGTCGTCGTCTCGTTTCCACGTGCACCGACTAGGGCAACCTCTTTTCCCTACACTTTCGCCAGTACTTCGACTTTTACAGTGGCCAACTTTGTGAAGAGTCACCTTGGCATTCTGTGTTTGCAGTGCTTATTTTATGAAGAAGTGGAGCTGGCTGAAGTGAGCGTGGCAGAGAAGAGCGTCAAAAACGTCAACCACACGTTTCAGGTAAACCGGAGTGGTGAGCTGCCACTTGCCGGTTGGCCAGCTCGGCGATTGGTGCAAGTGCTGCCACCGCCCCTCTGCTCTGGCTCATCAGCACGGCGCTGAGTCGTCCTCAGTCATGTTTAGCGAGAACCAAAGCGCTGCGCCCCACTTGGCTGCCTACCCTTGCTGCCTTGCCCCGCTCGACTGCTGGCTGCGTTTGGTTGATGCTTGTAGCCAGCTGCTATATTGGTTGGCCACACAAGGTCATGGTTAAACCGTCTCATCAGCAGGTTCTGGCCTCTTGTCTGCTTCCTTCACAGCATATGTACAGTGCCTAGGCAGAGATCTAGTTCTCTGATGGCTCTATACAAATGCATTATTGCTATTATTATTATTGTTATTGTTGTTGTTGTCTACGAATTTCTGGCTACGCCTCCTGACACTGCATCGGTAAGGCCAAAACAACGTCTGACGGACTAGCGGTGCATGGGCATCTAAGTCGTACAGCATGGCTTACTCGATGTCACCATGCACTGTCAGTGAGTGGACCGCGATCTAGCATGTGGCATGGTAACGTTCGGGAAGGGCCAGGAATGTCAACTGCTCAACTGCTCTCCTGACTCTGCTATGCTTCCCACTTTGTCTTTGTTGCGTGAGGCGAAGTCTGTTGGCTACCGAATGCGTACCGAAAGCCGCTTAGGCTGTGAGTGCGCTATACAAAACTCTCGTGTGTAACGTCCACATAGTCTTTGTGGCTTTGTGGAGTTACAGACAGAGATACATTACATTACATTACAATGCCAATGGAAACTTTTCTGGAGCGGTTGGTGAGCTGGCTTGGTTGTGGACTGTTGAGCTTCGTGGTGCTCTGACTTTAAGTCTCGATTGCTCAGTGTCGGTTGCCGAGTGGCCGTGGTCGTGCGGCAGCGACCTATTCGCCTTTCCATCTAGCATTGCCACTGCTGTGCTCCCCACACCACGGCAGTGTATTTATTATGAGATGCACATTAACATATGTTTACTAGTTTACCGGCCTGGTTTTTTCTTTCGAAATTGCCGATGAATTGGTCATGACCACCGGTGCCACCCTGCCTGCCTGCGTGCCTGCATTTTGCCCGAGTTGACCCGTTGTGGCATCATGTCTCACGGAAGTTTTTCTTTGTTAGGTCATATCGCCGTTCAGGAATCTAGTCCTCTGTGCTGAGAGCCGCAAGGAGATGGAGGACTGGATACTTGCCCTGAAGAGCACAATGAACCAGGTGTTCTACGATGTGAGCAGCCGGAAATTCCAACCTGCTGTCTCGAATCCACGGCGTCCTCTGGCTCTCGGCTCTGAAAGCTCCCTCCCCGTCGATTTTTTTGACATATTTGAGACCTGGCATCGATCGCGCTTCTCTGCCATTTCCTTTTGCTCTCTTGCAGTAGTCCTAGCAGTATCCCACATTGGCCGTATAGTTGCCAATGCGTGCCACCTGTGCATCGCTGCCAAAGGAGCAAGTCAGGCAAATGAGTGGGCCAGTCGGCACCCAGCTGACAGCCAGCGATTGCAAGCGCTCTTTATTCGATGTCGGAGTGCGAGTGAAGGTCGTTGTCTTTGAGCAGCAATTACCGACACTAGCGTGCCTGTGTTTTCTGCTCTGCTCACAGCCGAACGATCACCACGCCATGATGTCGGGATTGCATAACTGGTACGTCAGCTCGCACGCTCGGCCGACCTACTGCAACGTGTGCCGCGAGGCTCTATCGGGCGTCACCTTTCACGGCCTGTCCTGTGGCGGTAAGCGTATCACGCATCGCGGTCCCACCCCACCACCACTACTCTCTATCGCCTGGTCGGCTGAGTTGGCCTGGGGCCCCCCTGTGTGGATTCCAGGCTGTGAATTCGAGTCCTGCTAGTGATCAGCTTATCTTCATTGTTTGCTTAGTGTGCAAGTTCAAGGCACACAAGAGGTGCGCTGTCAAGGCGCCGAATAACTGCAAGTGGATCACACTCGCCAACGTCGGCAGTAGCATAATCGAGAACGATGATGGGGTAGGCAACTTGCCGGCCGTGCCCCCAGTGAGGCGTGGCGCCGGCTGCCTGCCGTTCCGGGCCCTGTGCAGCCAGCGCGTGTGCTTGCAGCGACGTCACCGCCGCACCCATAGGAATCAGGCAGGGCGTAAACAGCTGCATCGGCGGCGAGGCCATTGCAGCAAGCCTAGCAGAGCCGTACCGTCGAGGGAAGCTCGTTCGCCGGGGTCAGGAGTGACTCTCCGCCGCGCCACCACTTCCGCTGCTGTCTTTGCAGTCTTTGTCCATGTGTCATCAGTGGCTCGAGGGCAACCTGCCGGTCAATTCGGCGAAGTGTGCGCTGTGCGACAAGACGTGCGGCAGCGTCAGGCGACTGCAGGACTGGCGCTGCCTCTGGTGCAAGGCCACGGTAGGCGCCGGGCAAGCAATTACTGCAGCGTCTGTGACTCGGCGCACTACTCGCGAGCCCCCTCACCCCCCCCCAGTGCAACCAGGGGTCGAGTCGCTTGCCAAATGTGTGCGCCTCCTTCTCATTCTTCAACGAAGAGGAGGTGCCCGGTTGGGGGGGAAGTGAGTCGACTTGCCAGTGGCGCCTGCCTCCCGACTGTCTCGGCATGTGTTCGAGCTGCTGTGCCCATTGCAGGTGCACAGCGCTTGCAAAGACCTACTACCCGAAGCATGCCCGCTCTGCCAGTGCCACATTTCCGTCGTCCCGCCGACGGCCATTCACAGTATCGATTCGGATGGCTTCTGGGAGGCGATGCGGCCCGCAGGCACCAGTCCGCTTCTGGTCTTCGTAAATTCGAAGTCCGGCGATAACCAGGGTGTCAAGTTTCTCCGGCGCTTCAAGCAGCTGCTCAACCCGGCTCAGGTGTTCGACTTGATGAATGGCGGTCCCTATCCAGGGTGAGCAGCCTGCAGTTTGGCATCGGTGGCACTCGTCCTTTGCCCAACTCGCTGTCGTTACCTGTTAATCAGCTTCCACTTAGGCAGTCCCCTTGTTGCCACCAAGGTTGCCTGTCGGCGGTGAGAGTGGCTGCACAAACTGCAAACTCTAAATGAAACGTGCTTCGTGTGCATGTACCTGCTTACACTATGCCTGCTGCTTATGGATGTTACCACCGATCACTTGGCAATACTTTCTGCGCAGCATCTATAAAGTGCCTAGACTAGAAAGAAATTCAGTTCTCTAAGGGTGCTATACAAATGTATTATTATTATTATTATTATTAATGAACTAGCCAATAGCCGACCTTAACGAGCTTGAGCAATTCCATGGGGGTCGTGACCGCACTAGTGGTTCTGATCTGCTGTTGTTCTGTTGTAGACTCAGGCTATTTCAACGATTCGATCAGTTTCGAATCCTTGTTTGCGGAGGCGATGGCAGCATCGGTTGGGTGCTGTCGGAAATCGACAAACTGGATTTGCAACGCCAGGTAGCATGCTCGCTATTGCTCTCGGCACGCAAGCGACTTGGGGACGTTTGCCTCGATGCAGTTTCACCCTTAGTGTGTCAAAAGTGCTCAAGGAAGTTGGCTTGGAACAGCTGTTGCATGCTTTCGCTTCAAATTCAAGTGGTTCTACACACGGTCAAACACTGCTTGTCAACTCGGGATGTGCAGTCTACCTGTGGGCAGGCGTTTTGAAACTGAACTTAAAATGCACCACATAGTTAATATTCTCAAGACCTGTCACAGCCACCTGTAACTTAAGCGATAAAGATGTTGGCTTATTAATGTAGGCTTAATATATTTACCAAATCAACTTTCAATAGTTGTGATGCCAGCCTCAGTGGCAGTCCTACAGATTGCACTCTTGAGGCAAATTTGCCGTCATAGCTGGTTACTGATCAGATGAGCCAATGGTCTTACTGCACCGACGAAGCGGCTTCTTTTTGGGTTTTTTTTTGCTGTTGGCTTTTCTGTCTTTGTCAGCCATTATGGCGAGGCTTCCTTAGCAGTCGGATCCCATGAGCTTGAACTGTCGATCTTCTAAATGACTACTGCTGAAGAAAGAGAAAAAACATGGAAAATCGCTCGATTTGAATCAGCTTGCTAGCACTTTTGAATCCTTTTTATTCATCCCTTGCAGCAGTTGGTTCATTCTAAGGCTATCACGTACGAATTCATTAGCAATTGTGTATGTATCTACGTCTGTAACTTCACAAAGTCATAAAGACTATGCGGGTGTTATGCAGGAGAGTTTTGTATAGTGCACTCACAGCCTAAGCGGCTTTCGGTATGCATTCGGTAGCCAACAGACTTCGCCTCACGCAACAAAGACAAAGTGGGAAGCATAGCAGAGTCAGGAGAGCAGTTGAGGTAGTGAGTAGCATAGAAGTAGCACCTCAGGACTGCTGAAAAGGACGAGCCACAGTCGGCAGCAGGAGAGTAGTTGTCGTTTCGTAAGAATTGTGGAAGCGAGTTCCACAGTCTAGGACCTGCAGAGCTAAAGCTTCTGTCGCCAACGGTCTTTTAGCGGAGGAATGGAACAGCTAATTTATTATCCACACAGGATCTGAGGGCGCAAAGAGGCTGAAACTGGTGCAGCAGTTCAGCTAGGTACGAAGGAGCCAAGCCGTGGCAGGCCTTGTGGGTCAGCGTAAGCAATGTAACCATTTATTAGTTGCAGTTGTCAGTTAGTCGAATTCAAGTCGTTCTTTGGTATAAAAAATTCACTCTGTCAGTGGCAAGCATTACGTAGGCCTCTTCCATAGACTGCAAGTAATGCCCATGCTGTGAGAGCACCCAAATTGACCATCTGTTGGGGTAATGTGGAAAACTGACTTTCCAAATTCGGAACCCTTGCTTTAGTAATTTGTGTGTGTGTGTGTGTGCGCGCACGTGAGTATGTCTCTGTGTGTGTAGGTTTCTATAGCAACAGATGTAATATATATATATATATATTAATTTAAATATATTAATGTTTATATGCTTCCTTTGCAGTAGATATAAAGTGCCTAGAAAGAGATTTGAGTTCTCTGTGGGCACTCGCTATATCAAATGCATTATTATTATTATTAATATATGTACGTGCACATGCTAATTTGAAAATACAGAGCGATGGAAATGATCTGCCGTGAGCCTGTTAGCAAACAATTTTTGCTTAGGATAGGCACGGTCTAATCTCTGGTTTGCCTGGCTAACGGTCTACCAATTGAACTATCCAGACTTTTTTCTCCAGCTCTCAACACAAGGCTTAAAGCTATGACTTTAAATGGACACTTATGGCCCCAAGCTGAATGCTGTTATTTGGCCTGTATAATATAATTCAATTAATATAATATAGTCTATTTGTACTAAATTACCTATAGGTGCCAGGCTGCAATCCTTACATTTGGTTGTCGTCGACGACCGGAGACGATATCTGCTTCTAAACCTATGCCTATCGAGTCGGGTGTGACATTATAAGTCTTAGTTATACCATAGGTCGTCAGGCAGATTATTGATCGTCCTTGCTATGATGACCATACTGCTGTAGAATATTTCTTCACCTCTGTAGTAAAGCTTGATTGAGCGTTCTTTAGAATTCTTCAGTTTCTATATGCCTTCTGGCAATCATTTCAACTTGCAATTTGAAAGGTTGTGGAATCATTTTTCCTATAGTTATATTGAATTTGGATACTTATCATCATCCAGCTCTCTACAAAGAGCTAAATCTGGCATCAATGACTGGTGCCAGAACTTGGGTGCTTGCTGAATGTTACATTGCTGACAGATGAAAGGAGTAAAACCTGTGTTGTAAGTAAACACTGGATGCTTTCGATTAGTTTCTAAGGACATCTATCGTGAGTGAACTTGTTGTCTCATAATGTTTGATCAGATATACTACCCCATCACGCCAAGCATCGTACCACCCGCTTTTCGGAATCCAACAGTCTAGAAATACCTCGTACAAACCTTAAATCCTTTGGAGACCGTGCATTTAGTTCGTATGCTCCCACAGCCTGGAACTCCCTCCCGACCTACGTCAGAACATCCCCCGACCTGACCACATTTAAAAGGAACCTAAAAACACTTATTTAGGGCAGCATTTAGCGGGTCCCTGTGATTCGTCCTTGATGTGCTTATGCGTGCTGACACTGTGCATGCTGCCACTAACCACATTCGCATGCTGACCCTGTGCATGTCACCCCTAACCATATTATTCATTTTGTTTGTTTTTCAAGAATGATTTTACTTACCATTCAATTGCATTCCACTTTGCAGCAAATGTAAAGCGCCTAGAGAGAGATTAAGTTCTCTGAGGGCGCTTTATCAAGTGAATTTTTATTATTATTATAGTGCTGGCTCTGTCACATGACAGAGCGTGCACACAGGTCACGTGGTATAGGGCACAGAGTCTGCAGAGCAAGCACTGTGTCTTCTCCACACTTGAGAAAATTAGTTTCCTGGCAAAATTCTGCTCTCATAAATTGCAACCAAAGCAATAGTGCATTTTGTTGGTAGCGTTCCATTCTGTGCGGCAGTGCCGTGATCCATCTGGTTCAATTGCAATTCACTTGAACTTGGCTTCTGACACAGTGTGTTAAACAACATTCCATGATAGCGGCAAAAAATCTGCGATGAGCCAACGATTAAAGTTGTTAAACAGACTGATATTCAATGTTATTATATTTGTGTGCATGCATATATGCACGTGTGTGTCTGTATGTACACGTGCGGGCGGGCGTGTGCACATCTGCACAGGGATGCGCAGTTGCTTGTTTGTTTAGGTGCAGGCTGCATCAGATGTGAATGATCATCAAGCCTGGCGTGTGTTGGTAGATGCATCTGGTTCAGCTTCTCAGCTCTATAGTGATGGCAGCTGCTTCTCGGGAGTCTAACTAGCAGCAGCTTACAGCTTTTGCACTATGGTTGCCGTGCAACCTTTCTATCGCACCAGGGAGCATGCAGCGTTGTGTTCTGCATCAGGGCTGTTTGCACTCTATTGCCTGATTGGTACTGCTAGACTTGTGGCTGCTGGTTTTGGCTGGTTTGCAGCTGGCAAGCGGCAGAGTGCCACCAGCTGCTGCTCATCTAGAGTGTCACGAATTGCCTAGTGTATCACGAATCGGATAAATGACTCGTAGAATAATCCTTGTGTGGTTTGCACCTCTGAGGAAAGAAAGCTTTTCTGTGCCCTACCCGAGTGTAGTCGGGATTTTATATTCGTGTTGTGGAGTTTTAACCTTCCTCTACCCTTCTTAGACCATTAGCTCTTGCTCCTTTGCCTCACTGTGAAGTGGCAGCTCCATGGACGTCTTTCGGACTTTTTTTTTTTAGCTCTGCATATATGGTATCATTTAACCGTGTGTTCTTCTCAAGGCTGTTTAAAGGGTGCCTATGACCGAGGATAAATAGCCACTGCAGCAGACCTTCTGTGCATTTCATATCTGCACGTTTGGTTTGCTTGGTCTATCTTAGTATAACTGTGCTATTAAGTGTTTACACATCCTTTTGCTGAGCTGGGAAAATGCCCGAAGGTACTAAGTGCTCAGGCTTTTTTTATTGTTGCTGTAGCCCATGAAGTAATCAAACAAAAAAGTATTGTATTTTAAGCAAGAAAAGAAGTATTGCATCTAGAAGCTTATTGCCAGCAAAGCACTACTCTACCTAGCGGATGCACTTCTGTGAGTGCCTTCGTTAAGAGCTTCTCAGCAGAATTATGATGCAGCTCTTTGTTTGGCTAGTGTCACAGTCGTGACTTCACGATGTTTTGAGCCTGACTGTTCTGAGCTAATCACGACTCTTTTTGCTGGTGTTGTCAACAATAGATGAATATAAGTGTCCATATGTACATTTATGTTAACAGGCATTGCTGCTATATTTATTTGCAGTGCCAAATTGGCGTTCTTCCACTTGGCACTGGCAATGATCTGGCACGAGTACTAGGTTGGGGCTCTGTAATGACTGACGACAATCAACTACTGTCAGTGATCGAAAAGCTGGAGCATTCACAAATCAAGATGCTAGATCGCTGGTCAATAATGACGTATGAAGAACATGAATTGCCCATTCTTATGAAAGGCAATCATGTTCACAGAAGTAGCAATGCTGCTGCAACATCTGCTGCTGATGGTTCATCAACAGCCGGCATAACTAGTGACATGATCGCTCGATATGAGGACTCTGTTGCTGATCATCTTTCGAAGATTTTACATTCCACTGATCACTCGACTGTCATCTCGTCAGCCAAGTAAGATATGCGCTATTTGATCCTAGACTGCTTGACTGCAGCATATTTTCTTGTGCTCAGCAAGTTTGTCGGCTATTCTATAGCAGCAGTGTTCATTCCTAATCACGATCACTTGCTGGAAGTTACATTTGCCATTGAAAAAGTTGAAGACTGCAACCTGGGTTGTGATTGGAAGGCCACTGCTACGTTTAGAAAGTTTCCAAACTGTTTTGTTGTGTACCAATCGGCATGGTTCGATATTAAAGTTGGTGCTGATTCAGGTACGACTGCTGTATTGAAACCCTTCGTTCCTTGCTTCTAAAAAAAAACGGAGACATGTGGAAGGAAGACTTGTGCTCTAGTGCCTTTCATAAATGTCTTGCATTGTTTTAGAAATCGTTTGTCTGTTAACCTAACTCAAACTTGTGTGTGTGTGTGCGCGCTTAGTACTATAGTTGTGGTGAATACTAGAATGCTAGGATTACCTTCTGTGAGGTCGTCTGAAAAACTGATCAGGTCTAAGTTGTGGAGCAATTACACTTTGTAATGTTGCACAGAAGTCCGACAGTTGGAATGCCATTGCTTAAAAGAGCATTGATTCTTGTACAGCCTGAATGTGTCGTGAGTCGAGCTACAGCATCCAAAGGTGGGACCACTTACTGGAGTAAAATATCAAATGTTTACATGAAAAGAAGAATAACTTCTTTGTTGGTTTCAAAGTTTTTATTAGTTGACATCGTTATTTGCACCTATAACTTGGGTTATGTTTGCATAACAATTTCTTTCCTTATTAGAGTCTGCTGGTTGATGCTCAGGCCTGATGTAATATGTAACTGTAGCATCAATGCGTTGGCGTAACATCAGTAACATTAGTGTTGTTGACATTTTTTGAGTTGGAGGCCAGCCTAGTCAGTTATTCCACCCAGGGAATCAGTGCGATCTTGCTTTCAGTTTAGACTTGGTTGTGTTGTTCAAATCTTGAGGACCTCTGAGAATGTTTTCAGTCATTTTTTCTTGATTGGATGCGAGTGTGATTTTCTGAGTGCTGCAGTGCCAGGGTCTAGTTTCTGTTTGTGGCCTAGCCTGGTTAAGCAGTTTAGGAGAGCTAGCATGACATCGAGACTTTTTTATTAGTTAGTGTATGTTGAGTCCTAAATTCTTAGAGTTGGTAGTTATATACTTAATACGTATTTAATGCGTAATTAGAATCGGCAGAAGCTCCGATGTATTGTGGGCCAGATGAGCACGACCTAAGCTATCCTGTACAGCTTCGGAGCCATTGGACTTGCTTGACTATGGTGGCATCAAACACATTAATTTACCAAGCTTAAAAGGAAATTACATGTGAAGTGTTGTAAGTAACTAGCACTCGTTCTATTACTGATCTTCTAATCATGATATGGTTCTGAGTTGTGTATGTGGACGTCGATGGTCGTTAAGCCACGGGTATCTGATCCCGATCAACGAAATCGTGCTTACAAAAAAAATAAAAGGCAATTAATCCTCGACTCGAGAACAGTGTCATGTGAAATTACCGCTGTACAGTTGTGTAACTGGACCACAACGAACGCACAGTCTGTATTAACCCCTGGTAGAAGACAACTTTTTACAATCAATTCCCATTGAACAGATCTGCACTGAAGCAGCTCATGTTGAGCTGGGGGCTCTAATCTCGAGTTTTTAACACCCGCCCATGGCTGGCTTGCATTTGCACAGGTTCTTCCACTGGTTCATATCAAGTACATTATTATTATTATTATTATGTTCACCTCACTGTTGCACCCACACTGCTAACTGAACCACCCACCGATGGAATTTGATGATGCCGGCTTTGAAGCCTCAGCCTTTTATTGAATTGCTAGATCACACAGCAGCTAGTTCTGTTTGCAATGTGCTTTCTTTTCACTGCCAACATATTTACTGTGCCCTATTTACTACCCTTTTGCCCCATTAGCAAGACTGGTTTCTCGAGAGAGGGTGGGCTAAGCTTTGACCTTGGGTTGCATGTCAACAGATCCTCCCACCCACCCCTCTTCCCGAAGTATGACTTGCACTGCATATTTTCCATCCTGATTACTTAGCAAGCCTTCTCTAAAAGCACACTTTGAATCTGCTTGCCAATGATACACCTGGAGGCTCGAATTAGGACCCTCTAAAAGGAAATTGGCATGCCTAATTGTTTGACAGCCTGAAGCTCTGCATCTTGC
The DNA here is from genome assembly GCA_009760855.2 of Cristatella mucedo. Lineage (NCBI taxonomy): Eukaryota > Metazoa > Bryozoa > Phylactolaemata > Cristatellidae > Cristatella > Cristatella mucedo. The sequence goes on along the minus strand of WPIO01000012.1, from coordinate 353,416 downwards.
AGCCCAGATGTGTCCTAAGATCCCAGCCATCTGAAAGGAAATTAATAGCCCGTAATCGAAGAGAGAAGCAGAAACAAAGTTGGTTACCTCCCTCGGAGGAAACATGAAGCAATTATAGCAAATGTACCTCCTGAGGACTCGTTATCCATCGTAAGGAATTGTATCTCGCTTAAAAGTTACCCCACATGCCTTGTTTGTGGAGAGCTTCGAAGATGCACGCCGATGGTCTGCCACTGTGCCGACGAACTTGGACTGCTGTAAAAGAAATTGGCACTTCAGCTTGGAAAGTGACAACCCTGCATAGAAACTGAGTGGTTACATGCTTGATTCACTGCAGTCTAGCCTTTTAAGCTCACGTGAAAGAAAACTGCAGCCGGAGTGACATCCGAAAGCGGGTTGCCGAAGTGACTACCCCCACAGGCCTCTAGAGCTGCTGAGCCCTCCCTGGAGCACCAGCAGCCACACGGCAGCAGGCAATACCGAGATTCCTTCTATATGTCCGAAGAGGGCAGTCGCCCCCCCCCCCCCCCCCGAAAGTGTGGCGTTCGACAAAGTGCCTTTCAGTGTGGCCGAAGCCTCCCGGCCTCCCTGCCAGCAAGCGAGAGAGCATGCCACTGGTTTTCAATCATGCACACGACTTATCTTGTATCCGCCGCTGAGTAGTAGAAGCGCCGATGGGAACGGGGTAGAAATTGAATTTGTTTTTGCGGCATTGCAGAGTCCTTTGTGAGACGGTGCGAAACTTCGTGACCAAGGTGGCCGAGCGGCAGCACGAGGCCACCCTGAAGCCAGCTCCGGCTGCTGCCGAGATTGCTGAACAGGAGGATAGCATTGCCGACAAGGTGCGTGCAGTGTGTGCCCCCCTCCCACCGTGCTGTCTCGTTTGCGCTAGCGCTGCCCAAACGAGGCAGGCATAAACCCTGGTTTTGTCCCCTTGCTATGTAATGTAATGTATTTCCGTCTGTAGCTCCACAAAGCCACGAAGAATAAGTGGGCTTTACACACAGGAGATTTTTTTATAGTGTGCTCAAAGCCTAAGCAGCTTTCGGTATGCATTCGATAGCCAGCAGACTTCGTGGCTGGCTGGATGCTTGACCAGGAGGTGTGAGGTCGGCAGCTGTTCAGATCCTATCAGTAGCAAGCCTGGTGGGATCCCCCCCCCCCGTCGTCGATTGACTACTGGCCTGTCGGGCAGCCTGAAGCGACAATGAGGCACGGAGCTCCCCCCTTACCTAGGGGAGTTGGCGGATCGGAAGGTGTGATCTCTGCCTGAAGGTTTGCCAGAATATAGCATCATCGGTCAGGTTATGGATCATAACAATGCGCACCCATCTTAAAATGCTCTGCAAGTTTTTTTATTGCTGTGTTATGGGCATTCATGACACGCCACATCGTCTACGGAAAATTTTCGCCCGACTTTTGCACCTGGCCAGATTCTGCGTTTACTTGCTGCCACCTGGAGGGCGGAGTGGCCGGCGTACGCTTGGTCGCCATCGCTTCATCGTGTTCGACGAGTGGCCTCGCAGAGCGTCGCGTGTTGGTCTTCCAGTGCGCTAATCTGCACGGCAAGCTCGACCTGCTGCTGAGAGCACTGGGCGCGGAGGAGTCGTTGCTGCTGATTGGCGTCGAGCATGGTGACCGCGAGTTGCCTGAAGGCAGATGCAGCAGCAACAGCGCCACCACCTCCACAGAGCCGCCGCCGGCGAGCAGCGAGTGCTGCGGGAGCCAGGGACAGGTACGAAACGCACAGGGGGATGGAGCACTGACAGGCAAACCGCAATCAGGTAGCAGGGCATTGTGGACGCGGGCAAGCTCCCGGGAGCGGAGCGGAGACGGCTTGTAGATGGACGCCTGCGTGCATGCTCCGAGCTGGACGATGCTGCCGCAATGCTTTGGCATCATGTGCACCCTCACGAGTGTTCTGCAAGGTTCTGGCAGGCAGCGTGCAATCGTCGATTCGGCTCGGTCGCACGCTGCTCGGTGAGTGTGAACCGTGGCTTTGCGCGTGTGACCAACCAACTGTGTTTCGTGTGTAGGAATCTGCCCATCTGAAGGAAATCGTGATGTCCCGAGCTAACAGCATAAAGAAGTCAGTGCGTCAGATCATCGAGCACACGGAAAGAGGTGAGGATTTGCTTGCTGTTCGCAAAGCTCCAAGCATCTGCCACCGAACGGCGCTCGGTGGATCGTTGCGACGTTGCCCCAACCCCAGCAGCAGCAGCAGCATCGGACCGGCGGCTAGATACTAGCGCAGCGCTTCTGCCGCCGCTCTTTTGCTCAGCCGTCGAAGAGCAGTACGCGCAGATGGAAGACCTGCCCCTCGTCGCACTCCAGCGTCGGACCCGGTCTCAGCCGCGTGGCGACCAGGGCACGCGCTCCGGCGGCGGCGGCGGATCGGGCTGCCGAATCGATGAGAGCAAGTCGCGACAGCCGACCATGGCCGGCATGCCGTCGTCCACTGTATCGTCCGTCGTGACTTCGGACGCATGCTCGACAAGCACCAAGCCCTCGGCACCCGGTGCGCACCCAACCACAACTCAGCGACAGCAGTCCGTTCCACGGTCTCCCCGATCTAGTGACCATAGAGGTAAGATCGTTCTCTCCCTCTCTCTCCCTCTCCCTCTCTCTTTTTCTCTCTTTCTCTCTCATATGGGTGTGCGCGTGTGTGTGTGTGCATGCACGTGCTCGTTGCTGCTCTAGTCTCATGGAATGCCTTAGGAGCTCGCAGATCTGCTGTGGCTAAAAGTAGTAACCTGTGTTCCGTATGGTTTGCCTTGACGGGTTCTGCGTGTTCGTTCACTCGCACGGTTAATTCTTATCTAGGCTCCGAAAGCAAATCGCCCCGATCTCCATCGCGCCGAATCAGCGCCATGAGCACCCTGGCGCCGGCAGCCGCTGCCTTCACCCGCGATCGTTCGCCTGAAGGCGTCGGGGGCCTATCGTACGCCACAGTCGGAGCGGGCTCGTCGTCAGCTTCCGGTTCCGTCCCTCCGTGGCTGCCGCTGACGACGTCGCTTCGAGGTACTTGCTCGTCTGTCCACTCGGCGCCAATGCGGCCGTCCTGACGTCGCTCTTCTCAGCACGCGGCTGGCTTCACAAATTGCCGGCGTGCACTTTGCTTAGCGGTTGCGCGCATTCGTGCGACTTTTCAGTGAACAGTTCCATAGCGAGCAACCTGGCGGGCGGAAGCTTCATCAGCAAGATGCTGCTGGCCAACGCCGACGCACTCTGCGCCTGCGCTTCACCTTTGGTGGCAGACAGCGTGTCGCTGTAAGCAGAAACGCCCGACGAGCTAGCTGCATCCGCGGCTCTTGCCCGCGACCGGTCTGCAGACGGGGCTGCAAGATGCGTGTGGCGTGCGCTCAGCGCGTCGTAGCCAGGAGCGGGCCAGCTTGTCGGTGGGCGGATTAGTTAAACTTTACCTTGAAGCGATTGACCCACCGATCGTGCCAGAGGCCGGGAGTGTGGTGCGTCCGCCTCTTCTGGCCGAAGTTATCCTGCTCTAAGCATGGCTGCTTTGGGAAAGGAAACTGGAAAAGATAAAAAAAAAAAGCTTATGTAGTACAAATAGTAACATACACTGGTGGCCATGCTGAATCAGCCTGCTATGAGCACTGTGCCCATAGCAGATCTTGCATTGCTGTATGAACAAATGACGCCGTATTAGCTGGCGTTCGTCCTGAAATCTCGTCCTTGCCGAGGAGCATCATTGGAGGAGCTGCAGAGAGAATTCTGTCGGACCAGTCGTTGGTCCAGACACCGGATAGTCCGCTGTTCTTGCTCCAGTGTCGCTGGCGCTAGGCACTGACCAATGGTTGTTCGTCGGTCGCCACTTTCTTTCTTTTTTTAAACTGATGCAAGTTCTCAGCCTCGGGAGCCGGCCGGCTTACCGAGCCCTCAGCCGGAAGCACCGCCAATATGGCTGAAATAAAAGGCTTGCCATTTGCTGTGCATTCTGCACTCGCTGCAGTCGTGCCAATTGACCTAATCACTCTCGGTGCATGCTGCTCTTGCATGTCGTAAGTAATCTTGGTTTAGCGCTGGTCGGTCGGCCTCTCACTTCGACGCCTGTTGCTCTCTGTTGGCAGGGAGCACTACGAAGAGAAGTGCATAATGAACAACTACTTTGGCGTGGGCCTGGACGCCAAGATTGCGCTCGAGTTCCACAACAAGCGTGAAGAGCACCCCGAGAAGTGCAGGTACCCAAAGGCGCTTGGCCTCTGGCATTTTTTGCTTTGTGCTCACGTGATGTGTCACGGCCGCTGGGCGTCGCGCCGTGCCTTTCTCTCTTTGTCTGGCAATCTGTCAATGCCTGCCGCCTGCCGTGCTTTTGAACGGCAAGTGTCCGGTGTCGGTGAGCAGAGTTGTGGCTGTGCATTAGCTGTGCGAGGTGACAGCGTGTTGAACTGCTAGCCAGCTGCTCGAAGGATGCGCACGCATCGTTGTCAATGCGATCGCCTCTCGTGCGGTCGCCTACCGCTGAGGCCTCAGGGCATTCGAATGCCACTCGGGCCAATCGGGCGACACAAGAACAGGGTGAGGCTCGATGAGAATTGGTGAGGACCCCCAAGCACAAAGCCCCTGACACGTGGAGCACCGATCGGTCCCGTCCTGTCGGGAAAAATATCTGCTGCTCTTGGTCATACTTGATCTGTCCTGTCTGGATTTGCTGCGCTGTGTCAGCTATGCTGCCACTCGTTGGCCTCACTCGCACCTCCCCTCTCTCCCGAAGCACTGCTGTCCACTTTGGCACCCCAGCTTGTTGTGAAGGATTCACCACTGGCCTGCTTTTACTCACGATGCACCAACCTGTGAAGGCCCACCGACCTCCTGGTCCATAACTTGTTGATGCCATCTGGAGCCTTTTAAATTTGCGGCCTATTGCCAGTTTGCTTAACGTGGGGAGGGCGTCGTCTCCGCATTTGATATCCCGCCTTCGTGCTGTGAGCCTCAGTTCTTGTCTGCTGGATGCAGTAGTCAGTTGGAGCCGGCCATCCTATGCCAGATGCCGATAAGTGCGGAGCAGCTGGTTGCCCGGGCTGCAAATCATTTTCTACGGACTGCCAGTCGGTCTAGAAGCAGACGTTCTCGTGCATCTTCTCTCTGCATGTGAGTGCGGCAGCTTTTTGTTTGACGGTGGCCATTTTGCCTCGTGGTTTGCGAGTGAATGACTGGCAAGCCCAAAGTTGGCCTGGGGTCATAGGAAAGCCAGCGAGGGCCTCGCCTGAGGTCCTAATCGGCTTGAATTGCTTTGGTGGTGGATCTGTGAAATGGCTTCGACATGCTATCAGCACTCTTCGATGGAGCCGATGCTTCCACTGGTGAACGGCTGCTTGCTTCAGTATGGCAGCGGCCGGGTGCTCGCTGATCCTTGTTCCACTGGGCAGCTACGCGAAAATCCTCTCTCGGTGCTTAATCGGTGGCCATGGATGACCGAGGATGTATGGAGTAGTACACTCGTCTTGACTCGTGTGCTAGAGTGGGGTTTACTGTTATCCCGAAGCTTGAGAAAAAGCATCACAACTTTTTGTCATGCAAAAGCTGTAATTGGTTGCAAAGCATGCGCTGCACCTCTGTGTACTTTATTTAGTTCCGAGCATTGGCATCGTCCATCGGCTGCATAACTACTATCCTCATCTTCATCGTCACCATCATCGTCATTATCATCATCGCCGTCCGTGTTGCACGGTGGGCGTGGTAGTGCTTTCTGGTCTTTTGGTAAACGTGCGATCGAGTGGAGACACTTTGCTGTTGAAGAGTGATGCCTATATTTGCATTTCTGTCGACTCTCGCCCAAGTCGTGGTGCTTTCGGTGAATGCCAGTGAAGGCAAACTTCAGCATGTGTGCATCATATCCGACATTAACATAGTGTCACTGATCATGAGGTTATGCAATCCCTATAACTCGCTGGTGAAGGAAGTTTACTTGACGGTCAAGTGTCATTGGTTCTTTCCTACAGTACAGAAAGTTGCACTTATCACCGGCATCCTATGATCATTGTGCAGCGTTATGTCTATTAACCGTGTGTCTGTTCTCACCTTTGTTAGGAGCCGCACAAAAAACTTGATGTGGTTCGGTGTCATCGGTGGTAAAGAGATTATCCAGCAGACGTACAGGAACCTGGAACAGCGAGTCCTGCTGGAGTGCGACGGACAGCAGCTGCCGCTGCCGAACCTGCAAGGAATCGTCGTGCTCAACATTCCAAGCTACATGGGTGGTGCTAATTTCTGGGGAAGCTCCCGCTACAAGGAAGGAGAGGTTAGTCAACCAAGTCCCTCTTTTGTTTTGGGTATCGTTTTTTTGTTGTTGGCCACTAAACTAGGGCCAGAATTATTAGGGGACACTGCCCCTAGACCACTGCAGCATTGTCACTGCATGCTGCTTGTACCTTGATCCACTGTATGTGTGCGTGTGCACTTGTGTGCATGAGCGTGCATGTGTTAGGAAAGAGACGCAGCCCATAGAATGGGTGAGTGGCAGAAAGACACGCAGGAAGAGAAGCAGACAGACCGCACAGCCTTCTCAGTTTCTAGATTTGGTAGCATAGATATTTAGGTATTTTTATTGGCAAGCGAGAGGAAAGCCTCAGCCATGCAGAAGGTCAACAGCAGTTAACTGCATACAGGAAACTATTCTTGTCTCGTGCCTAGTCTCTCGTTGGTTGTCGCTTACTGGTATTTTCTTCATTGATCGCTTAGTTAGGTTGCGATCATTCTTGCGTCACATGCATCTTGTATTCATTCATGCTTTCACCCGTAAGAATGCCCTTGCTGTAGACGTTCATTACACAGTGCTTTGATGATCGTATCCTTGAGGTGGTCGCCGTCTTTGGAAGCGCGCAACTCGGTGTGTCACGTATAGTCAACTTGCAGCACCATCGGATTGCTCAGGTAAGCATATCTCTCTCTCTCTCTCTCTCTCTCTCTCTCTCTCTCTCTCTCTCTCTCTCTCTCTCTCTCTCTCTCTCTCTCTCTCTCTCTCTCTCACACTCTCTGTCTCTCTCTCTCATATGCATGCACGCACATACAGTGCTGGCCCTGAAAATCTACCCACCCTGCAGATTACCATTTAACTTACCTCAGATATTTCTTTGTTTCATCAGCTGTTGGCCAGCAAAATTTCACCACAGCATAGGATTTGCATGAGCTAGCAATATACGGAACAAATCACACGTGCTACCAGCTTGGTTTTCTTACCAGATGCACTTAAAAGAGTGGGTGGTCCTATGCCTGGTCTGATTGGGAACTATTTTGGATAGGTAGGGCAGAGCAAGAGAGACCTAAAACACGACAAGACCTAAAAGTGCGTGGCAAAGCCTTGAAGTCGATAAACTGCTTGATGGGGAGCCAGTGCAGATCGGCAATAAGTGGTGTAATGTGGCTACTGTGTTGTTTACATGAAAAGCCTTACTGCTGAGTTTTGCACCAATTGTAAGTGCCTTTCATTGCATTGACCACAACACCTACAATTAGTGAGTTACAGAAGTCTATATGGGATGTCACAAATGCATAGACCAACTTCGATGTGATGTCCTTATCCAAGCAGGCCTTAGTTTTGCAAGGTCACGTAGCTTAAAGTAGGCAGGCTGACTGTGTAGCTGATGTGGTCATCAAACAATTGGTCACTTTGAAGCAGCACCCTTATGTTGCTTGAACATGCTATCGGCGATACAAATATTTTCCTGGAATTTTGATGCTTTCCAATTCCTGAGTAACTCGAGGTTTGGCTGCAGCTAGTAAGTTTGTTTTGTCTTCATTCGATTAGAGAGAGAGAGAGAGAGAGAGAGAGAGAGAGAGAGAGAGAGAGAGAGAGAGAGAGAGAGAGAGAGAGAGAGAGAGAGAGCTTGCTCCCATGAAAGTGCAAATGTCCGAAGCACGTGCTGCAAGGGAGCTTAGGTCGGTAAGTTCATAGTTCATACGTTGGCCCGTAGACCGAAGTATGAACTTTCTGTCGTCGGTCAGCTAGGCCATCCCTCGAGAAGCGTGGGGTAAGTGGGCACCTGCGTTCTGTGGGCAGTCGAAGGTAAACGCATCGTCCTCAACGTGGCACCCACTGTATACAGAAGTGTGCAGCGAGGTATCAGAAAGATGCCGACCACGAACCCAATTGCCCACAGGCAACCGATGAATACCATTGAAAACCGCTGAGTTTCCCTGCTTGTGTGGTCGTGTTTGGTTGTTCTGGGTAGGGCTTCTTTATCAACGAGCTTCGACGAAACCGCTAGAGGTCGTCTGGCTTCCGAATGCCAGAATCGCCCTCATAAGTGAAAAATTGCACCTGGAGATGTAAGATGAGGACCCGAGACTTTCTTAAAAAGCTGCCAGCGAGCTCATGCCGGCTGCTTGTAGCATGTGCCCAGACTGCACATGCTTGTGTATATAAACTGTACTTGTGCTAGCACTCAAAAGTGAATGCAAACGTCGGAATTGATTTTCGAAAAAATGAATTTATACGGAGGCTTTAAACGTGCGAATAGCAACGGAGATACACTTTTTATACTAAAATCAACGTTAACCAGCAATCTATAACCTCTGCTAAGGCATATACGACCAGGAAAACATGACCGCTAGGCTCCAAAAATGAAGTTAAGCGGGTGTTCAGACAGCTATCGAGAAAGTGATGGTTGGTCTTATTCAGGACATGGCATCTCAGAGTATTTGCAGAATTACCGGCTTTTCGTAATTTGTAAGTTCTATTAATTGTGAGTGCCACAAAAAGGGGGAAATTCTGCTGACTAAGAGCTCTACCTATGGACTGGCGCAGACGCAGTACACCATGCTAATCCGATGATAGTCCGGACTAGACTAGGTAGTTCCCATCGCAGTAAGATTAAAAGAAAGAAGTCAATTGGAAAATACCTTCCTTAAGTCGGCAAATGTATTTAAAAAATAGCATCTAGTCAATGTTGGTGAAGCTCACTAAAAACGGCGCAGTTATCAACCGCTCAAGCGTTTTTGTCTATACAGCGATATAATACTTCCTAGAGAGCTAGTTTATGTCACTTCTCTTTCCCACCAAATTTAGAAGAGTTAGAGTAGTTAACTAACTGTGCTGAAAAATGGGCCAAGAAAAGGAGATTTCTGCCTTCCCGAAAGGACACATTTGGGGATTGCACTTGACAGGCTGGAAAGGGATATGCATTGCAAGAGTGAAGTTATGATTTGCGGGTACTTGTACTCTGCAGTTATACTCTCTAACAGGTGCAACTCGGTACGATGGAAACAAGGAAGCAATGCTGTCGATCTAAGCAGACTTTCGATCAGCATAAGAGATCCATTGAAACGCAAGCTGACTAACAGATTTCCTCCTAGGTAGAGTGTTGCCAGGACGCTTGATCTTAATGACAGGCCCTGACTGAGCAAATTGAGCGTTCTGCAGAGGTTACACCAGCATAGATGGCTTTAAGAACTAACATAAATACTTCGATATGGTACAAGAAAATGTCGGTATTCCAAGTGCCATGGCTTGGAGAGAGCCGGATTTTAAATGGCAAAAGGATCGCGATCCTAAGCACACAGCGGTGTCGGTGAGATAATTCTTTCGACGATCGTCCCGATCACAGGTGTCTTCCATTGACTGTATGGCCGTGGCCAAACACGAGCCTTGATCTGAACCCCGTGCAAACCTTTGAGATGCTTGGAGCAAAGTGTAAGATTTTCAGCTATTCGTAACCCTTCAGGGGTTGTCTTATTTAAGTATCTACGTCAATGCTTGGAAGAAATTGCCCCATATAGTCACGCACGAGGATCGTGGCATCAATACCAATCCACATTCAGGAAGTGGTTAGAAATCGTGGTGGAGTCACTTCCTATTAGCCTCTCATTTATTAATTTTATAATGAAGTGTAACATGTTTATAAATATATATATATATATATATATATATATATATATATATATGATGCTTTTGGAAAGAAATACAGTATGAATTACCAAAGAAAGCTGTGAACTATTCATTAAATATTTCTGGTCACCTAAACTTGAACAGCCTTTCCCTTGTTTTGTCAGCAGTTGGGTGCATGGTATGGCTTTTTAGAAGTGATTCTTTATATATTTATAAGTGATACTAACTTTATATGTGTGTAAGTGATGTTAACTTTATATATTTATCAGTGATACTAACTACCAGCATTGTGAAATGGGATGTTCGAGTCTATCGTACGACTAGTCTGCTCGCGTGAAAGCAAAACTATATGCTATTTTAGGCTTGAACTTTTAGATATTTTTGGCTTGTATACACTTTGCTTAGCAGACTTTCTCTGGTGGTAGGCATTGTTTGGATCGGCTGGTTCTGATTCTCTAATCGGAAGGTTCTCCTGTCTGCTCCAGCATCATCCATCTGCATTACACGATTGGCCACCTGTGGACCCGTCTTGGTGACCACAAAGAGTCAATAGATCCTTTCATCGATCATTCAATTATGTGCCTGTAATGTAGAGTTAAGATGTTAGGAGGCTTACCTGCATATGATTGGCCACGAGAGCATGGACTTTTTACTTTGGCAGTACCCGATAGCGTGGTGTCCTGCTAAGAAGTTTGTAAATGAGCACCTAATTGTGATTCTTGCAGGCACGGAAGTCAAGCCAGCTTAATCAAAGGTCGGTCACTTAAAATCGCGGTGAAGTGAAGCCCGAGTGTAGTCCTGGCTTTCTTGTTCTGGGCGGTGGGGTGGTGCCTGTCCAGGCTACGACCATACTATATCACAAATCTAGAGAAGGTCAAAACAAAACCGGAGGGCTAAGCTGGACTTTCATGCCTTCGGTGCACTTCACCTTTTTGCCTTTGCTCCATAACCAACTGACCGGCACGTCGAGCGGGTCGCCCGATGCCGTCGAATGGGCGACTTCCTTTGCACGTGTGCTTGTGTACTCATGTGTCGGTGTGCTCATGCGCGAGTGTCCGTCTTAGTGGCTGCGGTTTGCAGTCGAGTAGTAGCCATGCATGCTCCGTTTCGCAACTGTCACTACTGCCGATGTCGCCACTGCTGCTGTGAGCAAATAATGCAGCCGTACATCTACCGCCGCCATTCTCGGCTGCATCCGTGTGTCCAAGTTGGGCTTTGCTCTCACGCAGTGTCGCACGGTGAAAATAACGATCAAGGGAGACGAGCCGGTGCCCGTGCAGGTGGACGGCGAGGCGTGGCTGCAGCCGCCCGGCTTCATACGCATCGTCCACAAGAACCGCGCACAGATGCTGACACGCGATCGGGTGAGCTTCGTGCGCGTGCGTGCGCGCGCGAGTGTGCGCGTGCGTGTGAGAACGTGCGTATGTGCGTGCGCGAGTGTGTCTGTCTGCGTGTCTGCGTCTGTGCACGTGCCTAGCGTGGCAGCAGGTAGATGCCGGCCCCACCGAAGCAGCCGCCTGCCGCCGCCGCATTCCATCGAATGCAGCCTGCTGGGAAGGGTTGGTCTGGACCGAGAGCTGCAGCATGCCGCATCAGCAGCCCGACGACCGATGGGTCTGTCGCACTTTGAGGTCCTCTTCAAATCGGCTTTTCTTTCTGGCAGTCGTTCGAGAACACACTGCGACAGTGGTCGGAGAAGCAGAAGGTCACCGGCTTGGGGGCGACCGCAGCTAGCAGCGCGCTGCACGACCGCACGCTGAACGCTCATGGCCTGTCGGGCGGCGACAGCCAGCAGCAGCAACTCTTGCCGCTCACGTTCGACGAGCTGGAGACTGTTGAAGCACTTACTGCTGCTGCCACGGTCCTCATCGAACACGTACGTGCGTGCGTTGGTGCTAGTAGGCGTGGGCGTGTCGTTTGCTGCCCACAGCCATGAGCGGCGCAGCAGCATGTCGGCCGCTCGCCTTTCCGTGGCAAACCGCAGGCTCGCTGTTCGGCCTCGGTGTGCTAGTGTCGTTTTGCCACGCTCAGTCAGCTGCTGCCGCCACCACTCTCTCTCTCTCTCTCTCTCTCTCTCTCTCTCTCTCTCTCTCTCTCTCTCTCTCTCTCTCTCTCTCTCTCTCTCTCTCTCTCGTATGCATACTGTCAGCATACTGTGAGCCCTCATGTTGCGCCGGGGCGTAGGTCCGAGCCTCTCCGGCGCTGCTGACGGAGGACGTGCGGGCTCTGGCAGCGCAGCTTGAGCTCTGCCTCGAGCGTGCCAGGACGATAAATAAGGAGCACCAGACCAAGGTGAGACCTAGGGATAGGGGTCGGCCGTCCAGCTGCCTCGCCGGTCTCTTTTTCATCGCTATCCGTTTCTTCGTCTGATTCCATGTCTCTCTAGCGCACATATTGCTTGCCTTAGTTTCAATCTTTTGCTGTTTCTGCTGCTGCTTCGGACGATGATAGTGCCGTCGTTGCATCAGCCCGCAAGTAAACCCTGCTTACTGAAAGTGCTTGACTGGCTGCATGCGTACGTTGCCATAAGCTCGGCGAGTTGTGTATGCCTCCTCCCAAAAGTTGATTGCTCTACTTTCACCTTTTTCTGTGAGCTCCGGTCGTGGTCAGTCGCTTGTGAGTGACGTGGTGTAATGAATCTCCGTCTGTAATTCCACAAAGCCGCAAAGATTAAGTGGCTGACACACAGGAGAGTTGTCAGCACTCTGAAAGCCTAGGTGGCTTTCAGTATGCATGTGCTAGCCAACTGACTCATCTTATGCGACAAAGAGAAAGCGAGAAGCATTGCTGAGTCAGCAGGGCAGTCAAGGAAGTAAGGGAAGTGAGTAGCATGGAAATAGCAGCTCAGAACAGCTGGAAAGGATTGCCACAGTCAGCAGCGGGAGAATATATGCTGTTGCATAAGAATCTTGCTGACAAAAGAAGCTAGAGAAGCGATCAGCTAGATCGCCACAAGATCACTAGGTAAAGACCTTACCTGGGAGTGGTTAAGGAGATGGTTGATCGTAGGCATCATCATTTTCGGATTGTGTATCTGTGATTCAACAGTATTTTTTTTTTATAGAAGCTAGACTTTGCCTTAGCTAGGATGGTTTGGTATGATCTACAGCAGTCCTCATATGCCTGCCGATGGGCAGTCAGTCCTGATCTTTTCTATGCTTTTTCAAGCTTTCGCTTAGTAGACCTAGTTAGTTTAATGTCTGCAGTAAACCATAGGCCATCTGGTCAAGGGTACACTGCTCTTAGTCAGACGTGCAAACTCATCGAGCATATTAGCTGGTGTAGTGTTGCAGCATTATACCAACGTTGACAGGGTGGCAGTGGGATTGATGGCGATTGCATCGATTTCAAGAGTGGAGGTTTTGGGATTCACATGTGACTTGAGATGTGGAAGAAGACACACACTGTAGGCTGGATGAGATCCGCAGATAAGCAGATTTTTAGAATAATAGGTGGCGATAGCATATGTTGTTGGAGAACATTTGGTCGAGTTTGTGTACCTTAATCGCACCACACTGTGCCGGTCAAACGACAGCATCGCCTATTGAAAGAGCAAAGTATCCTAGTTCTGCCATATGCTTAGGGTGTCCTATGAGTAGCAGTTCGGTTTGATTGCGAATCCAGTATCGAATGTCTTCAATGCAAACATTGAGTTTATACTGGTGCAGCAGATTCCGACGTTGTAGACGACAAGGACGACGCTGAGTATCTTCACCATTGAACCTAACCCAGTGGGCCGAATCACTTTTCCCAGAAGATTGTTTTTATCATTTATCCCCATGAAGTGCACAAGAGGAATTTCTTTCACGCTCTTAATGCTATCAATAGCTTCAGCCATTGTTGTGCATGCTTTGAGTGGCTGTGGGACTCTGGCACTGCATCCGCATAGCCTCTCTGCAGGTTTTTTGGAGTCACATCCGGGGGGGGGGGGCTTCGTCAAGACGTCGGCCAATGCCGCGCACCTGTTTCCTAGCAAAGCTGGCGCGGCAGCTGCCTAGGGTCTTCGCCGGTGCCCCGAACCTTGTTTCGTGCGTACTTGCATAGAGTGTGCCCGGCTGCATGATGCATCGTCACTGCCGGCCGGCCTCGCTTGGCGTTGGCCGGAATAACCGTTTGGGCGGCAGCCACGGCTGTTTCTGTCGGTCTGGTCGCTAATTTCAAGTCGTTTGACTTCGGGCTGCAGCCGCTTAGGTATTACTTACTCGTTCGTCGAGCGCTGACAAATACGATCAGCAGCCGGCGTGCCGCCCTACGATCAGCCAAGCTGTGCATTTCGTGCAGCCCTCCGCCAGTCTGCTGAGCGAGTCTATTGCTTAGCTTCCTTCACGCAGCAGTTGCCGAGCAAGCGCTTGCTTGCTCGGCAACTGCTGCCACGTGGTTGCCGCTGAGCTCTTCCCTTGCCGTTCCACATGCGTGCTCGCGTTTGATGACGGCACGTCTGTCGTAGCTGCGAGTAGCCAAGCTGACGCGGTCTTGTTCGGGCAAGCCTCGGGTGCTGCCTCTGGCAAAGCACCGCTCGGGCCGTGACCTCCAGACCGTGCACGTTAGGAAATTGCAAAAAAGAGCGTCCTCCCCATTTGACTCAGCACCTATCCTTGTGCGCCTTGTAGGCGACGAAGGATCACGTGGTGGATCTAATTGACCGTGCGAAGCTGCTGTGCAATGAAGTGACCCAGACGCTTGGAAATGACAACTCAATCGTAAGTGCCTCATCGGAGGCCCCCTGCAGCAACGCCAAACTACTACTACTACTACTACTACTTGAGAGCCTTTCCAAAAGGCCACTAGTCATCGATAACTGCTGCAATCAGCATTCTGCACAAATTGCCATCGGCGAGGCCATGAAGCGAGGCTCTGGCATGCGGGCGGCCCTCTTGTTTGTGCTAGGGCTGCGCTCATATCCGGTTCGTCTGAACTCGCCTGCCTCTTCGCGTAGATGTGCCTGCTTCGGGCGATGTATGTTGACGTTGCGCCATTTGATGGCCGATGTCTCTCCCTATGTTTGCTGATGTCTATCCTGTTTCGAAAGTTCTATCGCCCTTTGCAGTTGACTCCTCGAGGTATCTCGATAGCCGTACTATCAGTGCTGTCACCATAGGTCGTAGCAGAGGAACCATTGAGCCTGCCCGAAACTCAATGCAAGGTGGTCGAGTGTTCCACTGATCTTGCTAGCCAGTTTGGTGGCATCATGTCAAGATCGCTGGCACGTGGCTGACAGCAGGGCAGCAGACTGGCTCGAGTGGCCCTGCGGTGCAGCAGCAGCACTCATCCGTTGTCAGTCGAAGTGCAGCAGAATCGAGGAAGATGGCTCGTTGGTCCTGGGTCTCTCTAATGGGTTGCTGATGGCATGGCTACCGGCAAATGGGGGGAAGGAGGGCCGGTCGTGGAAACTCCGGCACGCTTGCCAGCGCCTGCGCACTAGCGTGTTCCTGCGTGCCCGGCATCTTTTTTTATGCAAATGAAATACGGCGGGCTTGCGTTTTAGTAGCCTTAAGGTGTGTGAGAGACGGGCATGTGGCCTGCAAAGGTGGTGAACTTCAATCTCTTTTGCTCGAACCTTTCAGGAGCCGGATAGCCCGCTGACTGCCAGCCCGAGGACGCTGGTGCTGGGGGCGGCCAACGGAACGCTCTGCGACATCATGGCTAACGTGGACAGCGAAGCGCAGAAGCTGGCGCACCTGCTGCTGCAAGACGCCACCAGCGCGCCCGGCCACCAGGCTGCCGGCACCAGTGTGGCCGCACACGTCAGCACGTCAGAGGTGAAGGGAGCGCTTCCCTTAGAAACTGCGCCTAGGCCCCTGCCTTGACTCTGCATTGAATGAACCCGCTGTGCACCAGCCGGCGGTGCACACTTGCACCTTGTTGTCGCCGAGCCCGTGCTGAGTCGACAGCTCGGCGTGCACTCTTGCCGCGATGCAATCGCAGGACACGAGGCGGAAGCACCACCGATTCAACATCGTCTCTCGGTTCCGGTCCATCGCCGGCGGCAACGGCTCGGGGCGGCGAATGGCCGCCGACAAGGACAGGCCGTCACCGCCGGCGAGCTGTGCCGCTGTGGAGGCGCCGGCTTGCTACAGGGCCTACGAGTGGACCATAGAGGACATCGGCAGCTGGCTGTCCAGCATGGGCATGGCCGAGTACAAGGACACGTTTGCCAGGAACGACATTCGAGGTGCCGAGCTGCTGCACCTCGAGCGAAAAGACCTCAAGGTAGGGCGAACTGTCGGCATCGGCCCCTGGCTGGTCGGTGGAAGCTCGATTCTCATTGGCTGATAGATTACCGGTGATCAGCTGTCCCATGCTATGCTCCCATTGGCTGATCTTTGCAGTCCAAAGCTCGTTTCCCATTGGCTGATTTCAGCTGTCCAAAACCAAGTTCCCATTGGCTGACCTTAGCAGTCCAAAGTGCGGTTCTTATTTGCTTTTGTAAAATTGGAGTGCCGGGTCCCAGGTGGTTGGCTTGAGAACTTCTCCCAAACGTGTGGAGAAAACCCCTAGCTCTCTGCAATGTGCCACCGCGATGGCCTCGGAGAGGCAAGACTTGCCAGGACGCCTTGCCGGAGCACCGGAGGTTCGGCTAGCCCAGCTGAGTGCGGCCGGTCGTTCCCTTCTCTCGTGGCAGCAAGGCCGGAGGCGCATGGGCAGTATAGGGTGTGGGCAGCTGCCCACACCGGCCGAAGCCGGCTGCCTGTGCTCTTCGCCAGCCCAACAAAGGCCCGGCAGCAGCGTATCGGGCTAGCTCGCCGTGCTTGTCAGGAGCATCAAGTCCGGCGCTAGGGAAAAACTGGATCTGGCAGTCTGCTGCTGCTGCTGCTTCCTTGTGACAACGATTGGCGTGTTTCTTCTGCAGGACCTTGGAATTAGCAAAGTGGGTCACCTCAAACGCTTGCAACGTGCCATAGAAGAGATGGCAGCCTTGGCCGCTGCGCCACCGACTGCGGGCGGATCTGTTGGCAGTGGCAGTTCGGGCATCCAGCAGCCGCTCCTGCTGTCGTCGTGACCGGCAGCGACCGGCTGCAGCAGCTGCTGGGGCTGCAGCTTGCGCTGCTGCTGCTGGGTTAGCGTGCCGCCTTCAAGATCTGATGCCGAGCCGGCTCGGCCGACCAGCGCAGGCGCTGCCGGAGACGAGCGGTGTCAGTGACGCTGCCGGCCGTCGCCACTGCATCGCCGCTCACTACTAGTCAGTGACAAGGCAACTGGATACGCGCAGCACCGTACTGCAGCATTCGGCGGCCAACCGACCGGCAACTGGGCTGCCTGCCGCCCAAAGTGCCTTTGCATTAGTTTTGTATGATTATATGGCCTGCTTTGCAGGCGCCCACTGCTCGCTCGCCCGCTGTTGTCCAGACGTGAATGTAGCTTAACGTTGCGCGCACCATAGCAAGTAGCTCAATGTTGCATCGTAGTCAAGCCGCCGCAGTCCCTTTTTCCGCCAAAGGCTGCCTGCTTGCTGCCTTATCACGGCAGCGAGATCTTTACTGGTTGATCTGCCGGCCTTGGCCACCGATCTCTTCATTCTACATTCTAAGTCGCCTTAAAAAAAGTAATTAAAACGTTCGACTTGTGTTATTTCTGTTTGGAATGAAATTGACAGCAATCGTTTGCCGTGCAACATTTCTTTAGGTGACTGAATAGTTGGAAAAGGTTGAGCTATGTGCACTTCAGCGGCTGAGGGTCCTTCACACACACAGCCTAGCATTCGATCTTGTTTAAACCAACATGGGTGCACCGTGATTTACCCAGACCTGCAGCCGAAGCGAAAATATGTTATAGCTGTGATAGTTTTCCGAGTTGTGAATTTTTTAAGCATCTGATTCACAGCCCTGTGGTTGATACTGGTACCGAGGCTCGCGTGCTTTTCCGGAGCACCTACCACCACCACCCTGCCATCCCCACAGTGAACTGGGTGTGCCTGTGTTACCAACAATGAGTACCACTGCATGTGTGTGCATGCAGTTTCGCGTGCTTAGTGCACTTGATTGTTGCTCTGTGCAGAGGCCAAAGCTGGATTTGGGGGAGCGAAAGCATTAATCTAATAGGGTACGGTTTCTTGTAGCACACCGGCTTTAGACCAATTGAAGGTCAGTGTCCTAGGTAGCAACCAGAAACTACATATTATGGGATTTCTTGCTGTGTCAAGTAAAAATACCTCTGGCAAAAGTCTCCTCCTTAGTCTCCAGTCCGTCCTCAGAAAATAGATCCTGTGTAGCGATCCTGTGTAACGCTGTCAGTTGCTCTGGATAAATGTATGTGCAGAAGCAAAGTCCGTCGATACCGAGCACTGCTCTAGGACAGGCGACGAAAAAACAAAATCACGCTTCATCCCGCGAGCCAGTCACATCTGAAGCAAAACTCGGATGTCACCAGAGGCCCAATATGATTTAGTTGATAATTTGTAAACGAGAATTTAGAATAACTAGTTAGTTGGTCTGGAGGACCCCAATACCGTTCTGGAAGGCGACCCGGTAGCTGCACTGCAGGCAACCTCCGGGTGCCTGCACCTCTGCAAGCCAGCAGCCCATCGGTAGAGGCTACCGGCAGGCAGTAGGGGAGCTGTCAGGCTTAAAGAGCTGCCCCGAGGGCTTCTCGGGTGATCCTGCTGTTTTTGCAGAGGCCAGCGATCAGCTTTTCCTTTGATCAGGCTGAAAAAGCTGAAACTATGTTTCACACCAAGTCAGTCTCTGGAATGAACTATTCCATATTATTTGTGGTTTTGATCGATCTAATCGAAGCTTCACCCACTCATAATGGGAAAAGCCATTTCGTTTTGAACCGGTATCTAAAAACGTCTGCAGGGCTGCACGTCTACCAGCGTATTTTCAAGTGGACGGCAGGGTTTTATGCTTACCGAAGATACGATATACCAATTACTTTCAGGTGCTGAACATACTCATTGGTAGGGCCTACTGATTCATTGTCTAGAGCAGGCTGCCTGGCTGAAAGGAATGCTCCCCGAGGGCGCTCCGAGAGGGACAGCTCCCATTCTGAGCAGCTCTCCTGGGTGAGGATAGAAGCCTTTCTCGAGTCCTCAACGAAGTCAAAAACTATTAAATCTTAAAATGAGCTATTTAATGGCAAACGAGTGATGCGCCAGTGAAGCAGCTCGGGCTACTAGCGTTCAGCTGTGGGTAAAGGAAAAGTAAGTAAATGTTGGCTGATCTAACAGCCTCATTTAAATAGGGCAGTAGAGAGTCTATGGATATCACTACTACATGGAGCAGGCAATTAAGAGCTGCCTCCTGCATGACTCATTCCGACGACCTAATGTAGAAGAAACATCTTATCCCCAAGCCAAGACGCAATCTTTCCAGCAAGCTGCAACAAGCTTGGCGTAATCTGCAATCGTTCCATTCATTAAAAGCTTGCAATCGACTGACCGGATAATACCCCCGGTAAGTAATAATAGCGATTTGCTCATCGTAGATTCTCCAACTGAAGTCGGACGTTCAGCCCCTGCATGGAAAAAAGGCAAGCCGGGATATACCCCTGCTCGGCAAAAATGCGTCGGGATGAACGCCCCTGCTTGGAACAAAAGTGAGTCGGGGTGAATTCTCAGAGGGCAGCCGCGCTTCCCTATACATACATACAGGGAATTTTACCGCGGCTGGTGAGCAAGGATTGCCCTCTGTAGAGTGCCTATGCAGAGGCTGTATCTCGAAAGCCTCCTCTTTCTGACACCACAAAACGACGGTTTTCTGACGACGAAAGTCCTTGGTGGCGTCGCACACAGCCAGTCTGTGAGCCGGGGAGCGTAGATTGACGTCCTGTTAGCACCACGTCCAGAACTGGACGTCTCCAGAAATCAACTAGATGTCTGGCCCAGCAGTTAAGGTGCTTGCCCCAACCAAGATCTGGCTGAGGTCGTTGGCTTGAGCCCCAAGTCATATTTGAAGCGCCTGAACAGAGTAAGTTCTCTTGAGGCGATATATAAATGAATATTTTTTTAACCAACCGTGCTAGGGCTCGCACTGACATCACCGACATTGCTGGCGGCTGTGCAGTTGCCCAGCCGTCCACAACCGCGCTCGAAACTCACGAGATGCACGCGGCACCATGCGACACCACCATGTATTTAGGTGTCGCTAATGACAAAGGTAATTGTACGCAGCAGGCGTCGGTTTCGCCGGTCGACCGATGCGGAAGGCCAGGCTATTTAATAGTGTTAGACATTCATTTATTGCATTCGGGTCGTATGCCACGGGCATAAATTTACCCGACAACAATCTCGCGGCGGCGGCCGTCCAGTAGGCTCGTCGGCTCTCTACGTTTCGCGAAGAACGGCTCTCATTCCTCCTCTTCTTTCTTGCGCTTGGCTTTACCGGCAGCGGCCGCTTTGTAAAACTTGCCGAGCGTCTCGGCCGTCTTCCTGTCCGCCTTGGTAACGGGGCTGAAGTCGAGAACTTGCAGCTTCGGAAGCTTCGAGAGAACCAGCATCCTGTAGCCCTGCAGGCGACAACGAGCCAGTCAGCTAGTTTACAAGAATAATAATAATAAATTTCCATAGCACCCTCAGAGAACTTAATCTCTTTCTGGGCACTTTACATATGCTATAAAGGATTCGTGATCGAATGGTTAGTGGTAGCATGCTCAATATCAAAAAGAATTATATGTTTAGAGGTGACTGATCTGCACAGGATCTGCATGCAAATATGGTTAGTGGCAGCATGCACAGTGTCAGCACGCATAAGCACACAAAGGACCCATCGCGTGGACCCACTAAATGCTTCGATAAATAAATGCGTTTTAAGCTTCTTTATCGTCAAGTCAGATTATGTCTTGACGCAAGTTGGGAGTGAGCTCCAGGTTTTGGGAGCAAACGAATTAAATGCACGGTCTCAAAAGAATTTAAGTTTTGTACGAGGTGTAGGTAAAGGATTAGATTCTGAAAAGCGGGTAGTGCGATGCCTAGCCTGGTGGGGAGTAGATCTGATAGGTCGGCTGGAGCCTAAAAATAAACGGACCTAAAAGCCTTTAAAGTCGATGCGCTCGCTGCATAATTGTGAGTCAGTGCAGGTCGTTGAGAAGAGGTGCGATGTGGCAACTGCAACGCTCGCGACTGAGTTTGTCAACGCTGGCAGAGCGGCGTCGAGCGCTTAGTGAGGACTTCAGCCCTCGAAATTTTACTCATCGCTGGAAGCATGGAGGAGCAAAAGCTGTTTGTGCATGCAGCAGGCGAAGCCCAACGACCACGATTCTGCCTCGGGGCGGCTAAAGCTTGACCTCGAAGGAATGGCGCCAGCCGACCGGAGAGGTGCGACCTGGCCCTTGGCGAGCCCCTCATAGATGCAGGTGGGGGCCGCATGCCTCAGCCACTACTCCGTTGAGGCTTTGACCGGAGGGGTTCGGGTCGCGAGAATAGGTCCATTGAAAACAGTAACCGAACGAGCTAAAAGCATCGGCTGACAATCACACAATCAAGCAAATGTCCCACTGCTGATTTCGGCGAACCTTTTGCACAGCAGGCCTGCATGTTACTTTCACGCTACTCATTTTCTCGACTGCCCTTCTGAGGCAGCCCCGCTTCTCACTTTCTCTTTGTGGCGCGATATTAAATCTTCTGGCTACCGCGTGAAAACAAAAGCCGCCAAGGCTTTCAGTTCGCTATACAAATCCTCAAGCGTAACGTCCATTTAGCCCTATGCGTACCAAAAGCCGTTTAGGCTGTGAGAGCGATAAACAAAATCCTCCTGCGTAACACCCACATAGTCTTTGTGGAGTTACAGAGGAAATGCATTGTATAACATTACATTGTGGCTTTGCAGACAAACAAAACGAAGATGCAATACGTGATCTTCTATTGCTGTGCAGACCAAACTCGAGGCCGGTTGCAAAATACAAGGGTGCGGACTTTGACGAGCGTCTTCGCGGAGAACGCGAACCAGCAATGTGTATGCGAAGCGATAGCTTTATCGCGCTGCAATGCAGCCGCACCCAAAGCACGCTTTAGCGAAAACGAGGCGAGGTTAGGCCAGAGGGAGGAGTGCCAGCCGAGGCGGCGGCGGCGGTGGCTAGCTGAAGCGAGCGCGCCTACAAACCTTGATGGACTCTATTGGATTCCCGTGCAAAGTTAGCTTCTTTAAGCTCTTCAGTCTAGTCAGCTTGTCGACCTCGTTCAAGTCGGTGATAGCATTGCCATGAAGATAGAGTATTTGCAAGTTTGGAAAATCTCCGAGAACCTGCAAGAAGCCGCAGAGCGGCGACTGAAAGATACCGCTGATAATAATAGTAATATTAAATAATAATATTAATATTTAATTAATATATTAATATAATAATTTACTTAATATATTAATATTAATTAATAATATTAAATAATAATTAAACAAGAAGCGGCAGAGCGGCGACTGAAAGACGCTGCACAGAACCGCCAGCTAGGCAGCACCGCGCGGCCGCGGGCTACGAGCGCCGGCGCGCGTAGCTGAATCAAAACGGTCGACGAGCTACTTCTTCTGATGTCGCAACATCAGAGGCGACGCAGCCGACAGTGGTTAGCGCGTCGTGATAATAGTAACAATAATAATAATAATACTATTATTAATATTTTTTATCAGCAAGACATTCGTGTATCGCCCTAAGAAAGCTACATTTCTTTCTAAGTACTTTACATCCACGGGAAGTGGCACTTTCTAGGCACTTTACATCGTGGGAAGGAAGCAGGTCCCACAGTCGTGGGCTCAAACCCTGCGACGTAAGTAAAGCGCGCCTGGATTGAGAGGTTGAGTTATCTCAGTACGCGATAAAAAATTAAATGTACTCTTTTCATTTGTTTATTTTTAAATGCCCGGCTCACCTCGTCGACTTTGGGTAGCTCGTTGAAAGAAAGGTCTAGCCATGACAGGTCTTCGGGGCACGCGAACAAGCCGTCCACGACGCTTTTGAAATCGTTCATGTCGGCCAAGTTGTTGTTGTTCAACTTCAAGCTCTTGCCGCGAGACTTCGAGCTCTCGGGCGCTCTCGTCAGGTTGGCGTACGTGTCCTGCGGGCTGAGCGACGCCCTGGGTTCAAGGTCCAAGCACTCTAAATAAGAATCCTCAGGAGGTGAGAAATTGCAGCGCACCGAAATGCAGAGCGTGTAGCACTCTCACGGAACCGGGACTCTAGCGCGTACCCTAACGTCTCGGCATCGGACTAAATGCCGCCTACGGGCGTTCGTGCGCGCGGGCGCGTCGTTATCCCGCAGCCGAGATCCCGGTCTTTCTTTTGCTCTGCATCTCAAAACAACCAATAACAGCACAACAAGCGAAAAAGATAGCCTGGTACGCGCGCTTGGCCATGCAGCATTGCCCAGTCGCCGAGCCGCTGGCCCAGTTGCATGCGGCGTATGGATTACGCACTTCCGGCTTTCGAAACCAGCGCGCCGGCGTCAGGACTGTTCACGCCTTGACTTGGGTCAGACCACGCTTTAAAAGAGCGGAATCAATAGACCAGGATCGAGGTAATTGGTACAAGGCAAGATAGGAAAGCAGTAGTACGACGCTAAAATAGATGACGGCAAATAGCAGCACAAACTTGTGCGAGTAATGCATGAACCGCATTCTTGAACTACCCGGGATTTTAATGACACTTAGTATTTTAGTTGGTAAACCTTTCATGCTCATTTGAAACTCATGCCCAGTATCTTGTATTTATGCACTTGCAGCTCTCCAGTGGTCGTGGCGGTTCACTGTTAACGGGTGAAGGACTTTTATTTTATACACTGAGCCCAACCGGCTAACTCGTCGACACTAACCTCATGCTAGCTATCCGAATTTCCGAAACCCTGTCCTGTTCATTGATAAAGTGCGAATAAAAGGTGTATATTGCGACAAACTGCCAATCGGGCATATTTGAGCTATTCCAGCCACAGACAGAGTTTGTTGCACGTCGTTCCGACAAGCCTCAATCCTAATGGACCGCTTATATATGTTATCGATGCCTTTGACACTGTGCTGCATAGTATTCTGGTTGACTGGTTAAAGCACTATTGGTACCAATGCGGGAGTGATCTTGTCAGTCAGAGGCTATTCCAGTGCACCTACTAGGAAGACGCTGCAGAGTAAAGCTGGATGTACATTTCGTTCCTTACATTAACAGTAGAGACACCGGAAGCTGGAAACTACGCATCCAGTCTTAAGTACGTATAGTCTGGTCGCCAAGCTGTTGCGCTGGCCACGAAATCCTAGCGACCTCCAGTCGCCTTCCACGCGCGAAAGAGGCGAAAAAGTAGGAGAACAACAGTCACTTGCATCGTCGATGACTAGGAGTGCAGCTCAGACAGGGCGTTCGCAAGAAATCGTCTCCTATTTGTGCCTAGCTGCCTCACTGCACTTGCTTAGGATTAGAGTCTCGAGATTCGCGAGGTTGCGAAATGCAAGTGGCACGCTCTCGCTTTATGTTCAAGCAGCGGGAGTGTGAAAAACCAGTGAGACATGCGTTATCAATATTTCCAAGGTAAAAGTTCGCGTTCAGGATTTAAGGCGTACCGTCTAGAGGCTAACATGCGCATGAGCTCTCTGAAGTCATCGAAAATTAGTAAGCTGTGTACCTTATGGTACAGAAATGGGAAACAGGCAAAACGTCGCGATAGCAGCAGTGAGAAACAGTGGAAACAGCGCGCCAAAAACAGAGAAAATCGATGAAAGCAGTGAAAAGAAGCTTGGTCTTAAGCGAGCAAGATTGAAAAACAAAACATAAGGTGCACACATATTGTACCTGTTGCTAACGTCCTTTCAGGCGAGTAGCCTGTTCTGGGTGGCCATTGATGTATCTCTAACGTTCAGGAACGTAAAGTCACATACACTACTTGCTGCACAATTTCCGTTTAATCCGTTTGCTGATAGTCAACAGCGATTATCAATCGGTCAAGCAAAGTGGGCAGTTTTGCAAACTCTTGCGAGCCTCCCATGTGCGCGCCTATTCACAGAAATGGTAATGATTCACGATAGGCATTATCAGGCGTTAAATAATAGCAATTAAATACTTCATTCATTCAAGATTCTTAAAACGTCATTAGGGAGCGAATCGCCTTCTTCTTTTGCTTCTTTTCAGGTAGCAAACCTAACGATGGGTTTCGACTCGGAAGAATGTCATAGAGCTGTAAGCGCACAAAAGCGCGAAACAAAAAAAGAGCTTACCTTGTAGAGATACAATGTTATAGAATGAGTAGTCCAGCGGTGGCTCGATCTTCGCCTGGCTTGAGCTCACCTTTTTCCCGTCGGCTTCTCTGGGTGTTTTGCCGTCCGGGCTAGGCGACCGGCGGCCCTTATCTGAATTCATGGCATGTGCCTTATCCACTGGATATAGGATGCAGACCTACAAAGTCTAACAGTATATGATTGGTCGCAACTTTTGAAGTTCTGCTTTCGTAGCGTGGAAGCGACAGCCCTCTGAAACGCCTCTACCTCAGCATCCGAGGGCTCCCATTTCTGCTTCGTTGCTAGACAACGTAGGCCGTACCCGCGCAGTGAACCGCTTCGCCATATACATTAGGAGGGAGAAAATCTTTAGGGAAGGCACCACAAAGTTAAATAATTTGTATCAGAAAAAATACTTGATTGAGAAGCGCAAGTTTTCTTCAAGCCAGAAAGCCGCAACGGGAAGACCGGAGGAATGGGGGGAGACGATGACAAGAGTAGATAACTCCTGGAGCTGCTGGATTTGGTATTGTACGTAGAACCAGCTACTCGAGTTGCATAAATGTTTGACTGCTTATGCGAATTAAATAAATAGTATTATATATGTATGACATAAAATAACGGATTTTTGAATAGTATAATGAAATTAATTGCAAGCAAAAGCGCGTATCACGTGATCAAATCAGCCGCCGTTTTTAAATCTTAGGGAAAACAGGGGACTCCCTCCGGACATGGATAATGCATGTATGAATGCACTAGTGCAATGGGTAAGTTCAAATCAAAGTTTATATGAATTTGATAATGAATCTTTAGATAACGAGAATGTTAGGTAACTGTACATCGCGCTTCGTACTAGGTAAACGCAGCGAAGATTTGCAGCAGCTCTATCGGATCTCTGAAAGATCTCAGGGATGGTCACTTCTTGGCTAAGCTTCTGCGCATGATGTGAGTAAAGCACCTATATACATGACGCATAAAACTTGGAATTGATACAAATGATTGTAGTATAATTTTTTACGCTTATAGTCAGACGCGGCTCTTGCTGGCAGCTAGAATCGTCAAATAATTGCTTCGATTGCTGAAGTGACTATGACGCCTTGCGAGTGTCTTTGTGCTTCAGAGATCCTGTCAGATGTCAAAAAGAAGAAAAAAGTGTCTATGGTCGATTCACATTAGTGAGCAAGTTCATAGAAGGTTAGTGCCAGGCAATCCCATGTCTTTAATTCGTTGCCCAGGATGTCACCTCATCTTCTCCTTATGCATTTTGCACGGCATTCGATAAAAAAAATCACGATGCGCTCGTGAATGATGCGTATGTCCATTTCGGTCATACTTGGTGCTTCCTTTGGACTGCTGCCACTGGTGCGCTGTATGCCTTTCTCGGTTTCAGAATACTACGGGCCAAGTCTGCGCCTTAAAGGTTAAGTCGCATGCCATTGCTTAGTTGAATTTTACTTTGAATAACGATATTTTGCGTATTTAGTTTACTAATCTTGAATGTCTGCCGTTTCTGCGAAACTTCGCGGAGGATCTTGCGGAACGGGTTCAGCCTGCTGACAAGGCCTAGCCGACGAAGCTGGGTGCTGTTTGCCGAAACTCTGTGCTCAGATTTTACCTCTTCTTCCGCGCAGCAGGCACTGGCTCTGACTGCATGCCATCGTTGCGTCTCACAATCCACCATTGGTGTTTTGTGAGCCGGCCATCGCCAGTGTCATCGTCTTGCGTTGCCAGGTCTCTCGGTCTCGCTGTCTCTCCTTCCTCTCTCTCTCTCTCTCTCTCTCTCTCTCTCTCTCTCTCTCTCTCTCTCTCTCTCTGCCTCCCCTCTCTCTGCCTCCTCTCTCTCGCTCTGCCGATGAGCCCTGCATGGCTGGTGCTATCTTGCTTGTACTGCAGTAGCCGCCCTTGTTCTTCGTGACAAAGCCGTGGATTCAGCCTGCATGAGGAGCTCTATTTAGCTGGCAATTGTTTTCAAGTATTCAAGTAGAGAGTCGGGGCGGATGCAGGGCTCTCTAGATGTAGTGCATGCATGCTAATGCCTGCAAAAAAAGCTTGCAGTGGCTCAGACCAAGTCGAGCCTTGAGTTGGTCGAGGGCTAGGCCTTGCCTCTGCACTGTCCACGAAGCTTGAGCCGGGCGGGCAGCTGCAAGCCTGCCTGCCGTCACTTGACTCTGAAAGTTTGTCAATGCGTTTGGGCAAATAGAATACAGGCCCGAAGTCAGTGTAGCAGGCTTTTGCTAAAAAAATTGCGGGTGATGTGGAGCTGACCTGCACGCATGTAGCTTTGGCGAGCATGTACTGTTACCACTTGCTGAATAGTGTACAAGCAATCAAAAGTAATGCCTAAGCATGCATGAGGGATTATACAGATTGAATGGTGAGCGTGCAAGAATTCTTTAATTGTTAAGATGGCGATTTGCATGCATGTACCATCATGGGCATTATATTGCTAGGGTGCTGACATATGAGCCCGATGGCGGCAACTCGGGTTACCATGGTAACCCGGGTGCACGCGGACTGCGATAACTACCTGAATATTTTTCCAAATTATATGCAAATAGGCTAAAAATGTTGGGCTCATCGAGTTCTATTCGTCAGCATAAAGACTGATCTCGAAAACGTTTTTTATTGCAAAAGTGTGCAGCGGCTGACCAGATCCAGGGCAAGGATCCAGGGGTTGATCACGAAAATTGAGCCTATTTTTTTCGAGAAACAGCTCAAGATTGATGGCTGATTTGGGACAACCGCTGGTGCCTTCTTCGTGCGCCCCACAGAGCGTTCGCCCAGAGTAGCCTTCTGCACTGATGATCTTTTTTTCTGCCACGAGTCTGTGCCACATCATGCCGCCGCCAATGGCAAGCCAATATTGTCAGGATCTTTGTCCTCACTAACAGCAATACTACCCAGGCGAGCACTGGCGCCACGATTCCGGACCTCCTGTATAATCTTTTCAGACCAGCGGGTGGCAATGAAGTTCCCGGTAAAGTTTCGAAGAACTTGCACATCAGTTCCATTGCATTGTTAAGAACATCATTGCTAACATCTTTTATATCGTCATTATAGCCAACCATAGCCTGCATCCTTTCATTGAGCTCTTGCGCACATATTTCTTCAGATTGCTTCGACATGATTCTGACGGTGCTGCTCCTGAATCAGGTCAACGGCATTTTCGACTTTCAAAACGCTATATCTTTTACAGCAGCAATCCGCAAAATAAATAATTAATTGTGATTCTACTTGCAGAAATTCGGTAACTTGAGTTACCGCCATCGGGCTTATATGCTTGCTATTAGCGTGAGACAGCCAGACAGATATCCTGACTGAGGCAGACAGACAGTAAGAAAGTCGGATAGACTGAGACACACAACCAAGCATAAGAGAGGGTAGATGCAATGACAGGAGAAATTTAACCACCAGACAGTCAGACTTAGAGGCAGTGAATGATAGTCTGTGGGTCTGAATGTGTTTACGTGATCAGATATTTAAGGTCACATGAGTGGGTGTGTATGCACTCGAGTGAGCAAGGGAGAGAGTGAGTTTGTGTGTGCAAGTGCACTTGTACACGTGTGTGAGTGCGCGTGCATGCGTGTGTGCTATCCATTAGTGTGTGTGCGCGTGCGCGTGTGTGTTTGTGTGTGTGTGTGTGTGTGTGCGCGCTTGTATTGTGACCATGTTGGTGCAGCTGTGAGTTGATAAGTGACTTGTCTCGATCGGGATGTTTTTTAGGTCGCTATTGCCTTCCTTCACGACAGAGGATTAACATGACGGCCATTAACAATGACGGTGATGAGCAAGAGATTGCCAAGGTAACTTGTCCGAGATTTGTTGTGATCAATTGTCACAGAGTGTGACAGCCCATACTATTTTGTTGCAACTTCCCCGTCTGGGTCAGCTCACCCCTGCTTGGTTTCATCCATGCCGGTAACGGCAAGATTGAGAGGGACTGGAAGGAGCTGGAAGTCGAATGGGCCAAATGAAGAGAAGAAGAGATGGAAGCAATGGTTGACACTGTTTTTGTCATTCAAGACGGGCGCCCAGTCTACGTGCATATCCTATGTCCAAATGCATGTCTTGCGTGCCACTGTTAACTTGCGCTGCCACCGACCCCTTGCAATATCGGCTTGTACCATGGCTCTAGTATCACATGCCCGTAGCATCAAGCAGCCCAATCCCAGTCCACCTCCTTCCCCCTCCTGCTCCTCAACTTGCCCGCTTCCCCCAAGTTTGGGTCTGAGTCTGGTTGAGGTGATCAGTAGCAACCAGCTCACTGCACGACCTCTGTGACCGGATCGCAGACCGAGTACGGCTCGACCCCGAAAAATTTCTCGCAGCTGCTATGGGCTGCCAGCGGCTGCCTTTGCCGCTTCCACGAAGTTTGTGTCTGAGGCTGGCAAGACGACCGAGAGGCAGGCCATCGTTCTGACTGCTGACGTTCCGGTGGCAGCAGCTCTGCGTGGACAGCTCCGATCGGAGCTTTGCACTGCCACTGCCGTGGCTTCCATACCTTTCCTCTCCCTAACAGCTCCTGCATTGCAGTCCCGAAGAGCAGCGATCGACTGAGACTGGCTGAGAGGGGTCCTGCAGAGTAGACGTCCCACCAGTGGCCCCCTGGCCGGCTGCTGCTACTGGCCGATCCTTTCCCTTGTCGCAGCCGATTGGTCGATGAATCGCTGAGTGCGGCTGCCGATTGGCCGATGATGCTCTGAGCGGCCTGCCACTCCGTGCAGATGCTCGTCGTTCTGCTGCATGCAGCCGTGAATGGAGGAGCTTGCAGCAAGCGACTCGTGGATGCTGCCCTCGGCTTATCGAACGACCTGCAGCTGGTACTGTGCAGGCAGCTGCAGGACATAGACAGCTACAAGCGATGTGGCGGCTCATCCTCCTCGCGTCGACTCGACAATGCAGCCGCCGGTGGCAGAGCCAGTTCGTCAAAACTCACCACCTCCTTTTCGCCAGTGATCACCGGACATGGTGCAGACGTTAGAGATGGTAGGTCGAAACCTTCTTCACCTCACTGCCTTTCTAGTTTTAGTGGGCACGCTGTGGTGCAGCCTCTCGCTCTCCCTTCGGATCTACTCGTGCACGTGGTTTGTGGGACAAGTGGTGCCTACTGGCTCTCTGCCTTGCCCTGCACCGGTGTATGTGTGCCCTGCAGGACCGGATTGAGAAAAGTTGTGGCATCATGCGGCACTATCTGCTCGTGTACACCAGAGCAAGTTGACCGTGCTCGCTCTGCTGTGTGCAATATGGTAATGCCGGAGAGCGCTAGCAATGGTTGTGGGTCTGCATGGCCATACTGCTGGTGAGAAGGGGATTGCTTACCCTGAGCCTGGCATCCCCTCCAGGTGCTACACGAGCCAGTGGCCCAGTCCTGCTGGGAGTGGTATGATGGCACTGAGTGGGTTGCAAAATTGGCATGAAGTGCTTTTACCGTAATGGCTTCCTATTACTCTAAACTTTCTTAAAAGTTTAGATGGGTAGCCTTAGTAGTCATTTGATGATCCATTTGTCTTCTACTATGGATAGCGATCAATCCATTCTGACTCGAGCATTAAAGAGTGAAGAGGACGATTCCTATCAATGTTCAATGATTCCAAACTCTCTGTTACTTGTTGGTACTGCCTTTCAAGCATGTGAATACCAATTCGAAGTCAGCAGATGAATCAATATGGTATGAAGACGTCAGTGCATGGTATCATCCCAGTACAGATATGTATTTGTGGCCATCTGTCTCTGTTCTTCGTCGTTGTCTCATTTCAAATGTGAGGAAAGTTTGAAAGCTACCCCACCTACTTTTGGTGAAACTTGAACGGATTATGATCTTCAAAGTGCCAACCTAAGCACTGTTTACAGTGGAAACGTGTACATTAAAAATATATCACTGTCCTGGTCACCAAGTCAAATTTTGTGTGAAATAATGATCATTGCAGTTTTGAGGCATAAGGTTTGAAAAATGAGACTTATATTTAAGTGACATCAAGACCTGTGGGCACCTTTCCGTAGGCAACTTTTTTATGCTGAATGTCATCTAGGTTCCCA
The DNA here is from genome assembly GCA_009760855.2 of Cristatella mucedo. Classification (NCBI taxonomy): domain Eukaryota; kingdom Metazoa; phylum Bryozoa; class Phylactolaemata; family Cristatellidae; genus Cristatella; species Cristatella mucedo. Next base: position 322,423 of record WPIO01000012.1, on the reverse strand, counting down.
ACAGCAGAACAACTGACTACAGTTTGAACTGAGCCAGATACTCTGCTTTAGTCTTGCTCTAGTCATGGCAACTCCAGATGGGAGCCGAGCATGAGCTTGCCTGGGCATGCCCAGGATTGCATACATTTTTGCCGAAGGGCTGAACTTTGGCTTGGCTGTCCACTTGCTGACAGCCGGATGGGTGCTCCACGTCTATTTAGCTTAGTGATGATGCTGCATGCAATCAATCCATTTGTTAGTCGGAAGCCTTGTATTTTGTGCAGAGACCGGCAATTAAATGGCTCTAGAGATGGCTCATGCCATCGTCTGCCCTTTCCCAGGCTTTTTCGACTCTGTTCCTCAATCAATTTAGATAGTAAAAATTATATATCAGTAAGTCACTTGTATAACACCCTAAGAGAACCATATCCATATTAAGGCACTCAGCAACTTGCTGCAAGAGAAACAAGATCCAATAATTAATGACAAGTAAGGGAGCATGCTTAGACCAGCATGCAAAAGCACTCAAGAGGACACTGAGGACCACTGGTTAGGAGAACCTCTGAGTTAGTAACATGCATTGAATCTAAATGTAAAGATAAAGCTGGTAAAGCACACAGGGACAGAAATAGACAACAAGTTCACTCTGTGGAGCCGAGGGAAAACTCAGCAGAACATTCAGATGCATTCGTAGCTGAGACTTAGATTATGCAAAGTGAATGCAGGCGGTGACAGAAGCAGGAATCAAATTGAAGGCTTTCGCTGCTACCTGCTGCAGCACAGACCACTAAAGGATTTCAATTTAGTGTGAGAAATGGTGGCAAGAAAACTTTATGCCGATGAGCAGGCGGTTCGAGAGCACAGTGGAGGAGCTAGGAGGTCGAATAAGGAGGCTGGTGCGAGCCGAAACCGGTAGCAAGCAAGAGTGAGGACGATTCGATCGATAGCCGATTCGACGTTTGGGATAGGGAACCAGTGAAGCTCAGACAGAAGTGTTGTGACGTGGCAGCGCACGTTTGACGAGAAGCTAGACAGAGGCTGCTGCGTTTTGAACCAGCTACAGTCGGTTAAGGGTGCGGGCCACGAGTTCCGAATAAAGGGAATCACAGTAATCAACACGCAATGTTACAAACTCGTCAGCTAGTTTGGCTGTCATACTCTTGTCTAAGGTGCTCCTAATTTTGGCAATGTTCCTTAGCTGAAGGCAGGCCGACTTGACAGTGGAAGTAATCGTTTTGGAATAGCGCACTCACACTATGGGCAGATGTTACGGGAGTGATGCTAGATAAACCAAAGGATGAGGACTTCTAGCTCTCTGTTGACACTAGGTTTGCCCATAACCATTTGGTTGGTGTTATTGTAGTTAGTGGCCACCCAAGTGCAAAGGTCGTGGATTCAAGCTGCAAGGGTAGGATGTGGAGCAATGCTTAGGAGGGCCAAAGGATAGATAGAGCCGAGTGTCCTCGGCATAGAAATGGACGCCGAGTTTGTGTTTAGCAATGACATCTGCCAGAAGTATGGAGGTTATGGATAGTGAAAAGATGGGTGCCTAAGACCAACCTCTGAGTTACCCATATTGTAAGGGCTACTCAGATGACTGACAGCCATCTACATATACATTCTGACATCTCTCACTGAGGTATAATATAAACAATGTACTTCATTTATGTAGCAGCCTAAGAGAACTTAATTGGTATTCGGGTGCTTTGCATATGCCGTAGTGCTCGAGCCCACGACCCTGGTAATTAAAGGCGAGCATCTTACACTTGGGACCAAACCCGGGATGTAGCACCCAAGTAAGTTTAACTCTGTGCCAGTGATACCTAGGCGTGTCGAAAGGCATTTGGAACTGGTGGCCAGTTGTATCAAATGCTGTTGAGAGATCTTGGAGAACTTGCAGAGAGACTCTATCTTATCGGCATTCTTAGAAGGTCACTGTAAACCCTAAGCAGCGCAATTTCTATGGAGTGGTTCAAACGAAATTCCGAAATTGGAAACTAAATTGGAACGTCCTAGGAAGATCCGATGGAATTATGTAATCGTTTATATGCTTGGCTACCATATGTTCACGTTTCTTGGCTAAGAATGGTAGAAGGGAAAAACGAAAGAGAATCTTATGTCATAGGGTAGGTCTCTAAATGAATGGCCTGACAAGAGCAGTTTTTAGAGGGCAGAGACTTAACCGGTAACCCGGGGCATAATTACAATATTTGTTATATGTGCAACAGGTCTATGGCCCTCATAAGGAGAAATGCGGGGGAAGGTCATGAAGACTAATGGTCTTTTTAGTCTGGGATCCAAAGTAGTGAGCTCAAATGAGAAAGGTGTGAAAGAGTTAAGAACAGAAGAGCCGGGCGTTCTGTCGGGTTGCAGTCCGGCATAGATGCCAGTAAGGGGATGGTGTCCCTAATCCATTCTCTCATACCTAGAAAGAATTTGGGGAAATGCTCTGCTATTTTGCCAATGTGGTCGCTGGGCACTGTGCTTGCTTGTGAGTGGTTAGGAAGATGGTCAGTAGTGGACATTGACTATTTTGGTTATTGATTTGTGATTCAACTATTTCTGTATAAAATGTAGACTTTGCCTTTGCTAAGAATGTATTGACAAGACCCGAATTAATTCTCAAATGGCAAGGAGTTGGCAGTGAGTCCTATCTTTTTGGCTGCCTTTTCGAGCCTCAGTCTAATAGTCCTTGCTCTCAGCCATTAACCGAAGGGCATCTGGCCGGGGACGGTGCTGTCGTTTAATTAGAGTTACAAACTCATTGGCTAGTGTCGTGTTGTAGCAGCATTGCATCGTGGAGTGAATAAAATATAAATACAATAAATGTCATTTGTATAGCACTCTAAGAGAACTTAATCTCTATCCAGGCGCCTCACATATGCCTCAGGGCTCGAGCCCACGACCTCGGCCAGACCTTGATTGGGGCGAGCACCTTAACCACTGGGCCAAACCAGCTCGGCGAATGTCGGCATGAGAGTCAAGCAGAAGGCCAGAGGAGGACAGCATCAGTTTTAAGAGACTTGAAGTTTCTTGACTCACATGTGAATTTGGATGCCGAAATAGAAACATGTTCCGCGGAGAATGAAATCTACATATGATGAGATAAAAGGGTGATGATAGTGATGGATAGGGTACAAATGCAGGACACAATTTTGTCAAGGGCATGGATTTTTATATGTATAGGGGCCTGAACGTCAGCGCAGAGATAGAAATCAAGTTGGAACACGTAAGATCAGATGGGCCATCAAAAATAGATATTGAAATCGGTAAGTATGAAGAGAGGACGTTCTTAGTGCAAACAATTTTGTCAGGAAAGATAAAGATGAAGCAGGGATTGCTACACGGTTGGCAAACAATTACCACCACAATCAGCAACTTGACACTAGCTGGACAGCAAACCAAGGATTCAAGAGATTCTTTAGCGTCGCTGGGCTCTGCTTTTGCAACTGTCTGGAGTTGGTTATCATTTTACAAGAGAATATCATAGTTACAGCTCGCTCAGGGGGGAGGGGAGTGGCGCTTACGTGCTTCTCGAAATCTCTGCTGTTTCGTGGCGTCTGTCGTGGCTGTCTTGTGTCAGCGCCCTTTCTCGTGCGAACGTGTGCAGATCAGCAGCAGCCGATGAGTGCCGCAGTGAGTGAGGGCAGCCTGAAGCAGCCGGAGCAGCAAGACGAGAGCAAGCTACTGCAGCGCACGCCTCCCTCGTCGTCGTCGGCCTGCGGCGGTGCGGCAGCAGCTGCCGCCGCTCGCTCTCCGATGTCGCCGTTTCAAGCCTACTTCTGCGATTCGCCCGTCGTTTACGAGGCCGTTGCCGGCGCCGACAGCGACCAGACACCGCCCGTCGGCTCGCATCGGCCGTCGAGGCGCGGAGCCGGCGGCCACCGCGGCGACGACGCCGTGTACAAGCTGAGACTGAGTCTGGCCGACGAGCTGACGCGCCGGGAGGACGTCGAGGATGAGCTGAGGGAGGCCGAGCGGCGCCACGCCGAGCTGGGTGAGCGAGCCATCTCTCCGCTTGCTTGCTGCAACGATGGTTGCCGTCGCAGCAGCTGCAGCTGCTGCTGCTGCTGCATCACGTCCTGCTCCTTCTCACCCCAGCTTTGCAGCCCTGTCCGTCCGTCCTCATCCACCTCCTCCTCCTCATCCTCTCTGTTCCATCTCTTTTCACTGTCGTCCTGCTGCCCCTTCTCAACCTCCCTTCTCCTCATCTGCTTCTCTCCTCTCGTGCTTCACCTCTCTCCTTCCTAGTCTCTTTCTCCCTCACCTCCTCGTCCTTCATATTAATAATATTGCACTTGATAAAGCGCCCTCAGAGAACTTAATCTCTTTCTAGGCGCTTTACATTTGCTGCAAAGTGATATGCAATAGAATAGTAAGTAAAATCATGCTTGAAAAACAAACAAAATGAATATGGTTAGGGGTGACATGCACAGGGTCAGCATGCAAATGTGGTTAGTGGCAGCATGCACAGTGTCAGCACGCATAAGCACTTCATCCCAGCTCCTTACCTTCCATCCTTCCTCCTCCTCCAATGCTTTGTCCACCTTTCTTTCATCCTGCTGCTGCTGCTGGTGCTGGTGCAGCTGCATCTTACCTTGCTGTTGCCAGCAGAAGTCCGGGCAGCTAAGTGGACAGCGCGAGCGCAGCTCGCTCGTGATTTCCCGTCTCGACAATCGTCGCGTCGTCGTTCTTTGCCGTTGACCAGAGTCGCAACTGTCGGCCTTGGAGAGGCGACGCAGGGAGGAGGCGGCAGCTCTGTGCAGCGAAATCGACGAGCTTCAGTCAGCCAAGCTGCAGCGCGACGAGGAAGCGGCAAGGCGCGTGCGCCTTGCCCCACCGCGACGGCGGCTGCTTTTGTCTCCGTTCGCCACCTTTGTCACCGTTCGCTGTCCTCCTCCCCCTTCCGCCGCCTGCTGCTGCTGCTGCCGGCGCCTCCGGTGTGGACAGCTTCACCCTGACGTTTGGCTTCGGCTGCCTTCAGGCTGAGCAATGCCGTCGAGGCCGAGAAGCAGAGGAACCAGAGGCTCGCCGCAGACACTGCTCGTCTGCACCGCGAGGCGGCCGAGCTGCACGCCCAGGTTAGCGCACCTCGCCCATGCCGATGACCGATGGCTCGTCTGGTGCTGCGCCTTGCTTCGCCTTGCTTCTTACTTCCTTTGCAGCCTCTGCCCCATCGCCGCCCCTAATCGTTTCAATCGTCTTAACCATTTTGCTCCAGTGCTTCTCGGTTGAGTGTTGGCCATGCTCGCAGTGAGGGCGCACTAGAAGAGAAGAGCTCCTTATCTCTCTCTCTCTCTCTCTCTCTCTCTCTCTCTCTCTCTTTCTCTCTCTCTCTCTCTCTCTCTCTGCCCCTCTTTCTCTCTTTCTCTCTCTGCCCCTCTCTTGAGTCGGTAACTCTCTGTGCCGCTGTAGCTGCTCGCCGCAAGGACAGGCGAGGCCGAGGCACGAGCAGCGCTGCACTGCAGCGCTGCCGACCTGCTGAGCTGCCGCGGCGCACTGGACGAGGAGAGGGCGAGGGCGGCGCAGCTGTGCGCTGCCCTCGCGTGCAGGAGCGAGGCCGAGCTGAGCCGTCGCTCGCGAAATGACGACGACAGCATGGAGTCGTCGTCGGCTCGCCACACGCCGGCGAGAAGAAGTCCTCTCGACGTTGACGGTACTCGTCCGCAATGCAGCCACTGCCGCCGGCTCTAGTCGTCTGCGTCTGCTAGCGTTCCCTGCGCCATTGCGGCGCTCCCTGTCCGACTAGCCTCGGCCGTTTATCGCTGCGTTTCTGTCATCGCTTCGATCGGCTGTTTGCCACCACACTGGGGTGTTTCAATGTTTTTGTTTCACCACTTTCTCTCGCGGTTTTTCAGAGGAATACGCCGGAGCCGGGGAGCCGCTGTCGGTGGTACTCGAGCAGAAGCTGTCCGAGGTCGAGGCCGACCTGGCCGAGTGTCGCCAGCAGCTGCAGGACAAGGAGGCGCTTCTCGAGCGGGTGCGTAGTGAGCGCTCGCCTTGCCCCCTGCCCTCGCTCGCTTCGGACTCGCGTGCATGCGGCTTGAAGTGAAAAAGGCCGGGTGCTGCAAAAACCGGTACTCGGCAGTAAAAAGGCAGCGCCGGCAGGGAGTCGAGGTGCCCTCGAGGGGCGTTCTTGGTCTTGTCCCGATTACGTTGTTCCCCCTGAGTTCAACTGCCGAGGATGATACGACTTATTGCCGCCCTGGTTTGGCCCAAGGGTGAGATAGCTCACCTTTTACGTCGTGGGCTCTCGAGGTCGTGGCCTCGTGTCTTGCGGCATATGCAGAGTGCCTGGGTAGAGATCAAGTTCTCTGAGGGCACTATACATATGTACACGCACACACGCACACACGCACATGCACACTCACACATATATACTGTACATGTGCACACACACATATTGCATATAGACACACACATATTTGCGTATACATACAGCTTTTGTCTCTCTCTCTCTCTCTCTCTCTCTCTCTCTCTCTCTCTCTCTGCCTCTCTGCCTGTATGTCTGTCTGTCAGTTTGTCTGTCTCTGCCTCTCTCTCCCTCTCTCTGTGTCCTTTTCTCTTTGTCTTTTTCTGTCTCTCTCTCTCTCCCTCCCTACTCTCTCTCTCTCTCTTCCTCCCTACTCTCTCTCTCCCTCCCTACTCTGTCTGTCTGTCTGTCTGTCTGTCTGTCTGTCTGTCTGTCTGTCTGTCTCTCTCTCTCTCTCTCTGTCTCTCTCTCTCTCTCTCTCTGAGAGAGAGACAGACAGAGAGAGAGAGAGACAGAGAGGGAGAGAGAGAGACAGAGACAGAGAGAGAGACAGAGAGAGAGAGAGAGACAGAGAGAGAGAGAGAGAGAGAGAGAGAGAGACAGAGAGGGAGAGAGACAGAGACAGAGAGAGACAGAGACAGAGAGAGAGAGAGAGAGAGAGAGAGAGAGAGAGAGAGAGAGAGAGAGAGAGAGAGAGAGAGAGAGAGAGAGAGAGAGAGAGAGAGAGAGAGAGAGAGAGAGAGAGAGAGAGAGAGAGAGAGAGAGCTAGCTGCTTCCGCTTCTCGCACCTCTCTGGCGCACACCACCGCCAACCACCCCCTCCCCCTCGTGCTTGCTGCCACTGCCGCCACCGGCGGGTTCCACTTTCAGCTGCACGCGCAGTGCTCGCAAGTGCAAGCCGACCACGCCATGGCGCAGGAGCAGCTTAAGCAGCAGTCGCTCGAGGCCGACGCTCGAGCCGGCCAGCAGCTGCGGCTGCTCGAGGAGGCGTCCGCAGCAGCCGAGGAGCGCGCCAGGACGGAAGCAGTCGCGGCGAGTGGAGATCTCGAGCGCCTGCGTGCCGAGACGCGCCGCCTGGCTGAGGCGCTGGCCGATGCGGAGGCCAAGGAGGCGGCCGCTAGGGGAGAGGCCGCCGAGCTGCAGCGCCGGCTGGACGAAGCGCTGCGAGCTGCCCGCGAGCGAGACGCCGCGGCGGCTGCCCACGGCGCAGTGCTGGAGCGCGAGCGCGACACACTGGCGATCCAGCTGGCGGCGGCTCAAGCCGAGAGTTGCGCTCTGCTCGAGCGACTGGCCGCACAGCAGTCCGAGGCAGACAGCTTGCGGCTCGCTGCGGCCGCAGCCTCGCGTGACGAGCTCGACGCCGCCAACGGCGAGCGGCGTGCCGAGGCCGAGGCCGCAGCGCACTTGCTGCGGGCCAACGCCGAGCTGGCGCTGAGGCTTCGAGACGCCGAGGACGCGGCCGCTGCAGTCGGCCGCGAAAGAGACTCGCTGTCGACGAGCTCGAGCGAGTGGCGGGCCGAGTGCGACCGGCTGACGGGCGCACTGCGCCACGCCAGCGACGACATTGCGGCCGCGAGGCGCGACGGGGACGCGCTTCGAGGCATCGCGCTCGAGCTGCGCACCGAAGCCGCGCGGCTCGCCGCGCGCCTCGACGAGGCGACGAGGTCTCGAGCAGACGCCGAGCGCGAGCGGGCGGCGCTCGCCGAGAGCCTCGTCGACCTGCAGCGGGCCGCCGACGAGCGAGCCGCTCGGGAGGAGGGTGAGCGAGGCGCTCTGCTCAGCCGCTTCGGCGAGCTCGAGGGCGACAAGCGGGCGGCGCTTCGGGCGGCCGCGACGTCAACGAGGCGAGCCGTCTGCCTCGGCCTCGTCAAGGTCGCCTTGGCGCGCCGCCTGGGCGAGGCTCGCGGCGAGCGAGACGGCCTGGCGAGCGCGCTTGCCGAAGCGGAGGCGCGCGAAGCGGCGGCCGCCGACGGAGCGAGCGACGCGCTCGCCGAAGCGGAGCGTCTGCGGCTCGAGCTCGCCGAGGCGAGGGCCTGCACTGACGCGGCCGCCCGAAGCGCCGAGAAGCAGTCGCTGCCGCCGAGCAGCGTCGACGACGACCGCGAGCGACGGCTCCGCGACTTGACGCTCGCCGGCGATGAGCGGCGGCGAGCCGAGAGCGAGCGGCTGCTGCAGACAGAGCTGAGCGAACTTCGGCGAAGCTTCGCCGAGCTCGGCAGCGAGCGGGACGAGCTGCTCCGCCGTGCGGAGGAGGCGGAGCAGAGGCTGCGCGAGACCGACCAGCCGGCGATCCGGGCAGCGGACGGCACGAGCAGGGACTTGGCGGCCGCGGCGTGGGAGCAGGGTGAAGTGCTTCGGGCAGCGCTGAGCGACCTGTCGGCCGAGAAGGACCGCGCGACGCACGCTGCCGCCGAAGCAGCGGCGGAGAGAGACGCTCTGGTCGCCGGCTTCGAGAGACTGGCGAAGACGAGGCTCGACGAGGCCGAGAGGCGGGCGTCGGCGGCCGACAAGTCGTGCTCCGCTCTGCTCGGCGATCTGCGCGCCGCAAGGGCAGACCTCGCGAGCGAGTCGGCGCGTCGTGTTCGGCTGGCCGACGACCGCGATGCGCTCGCCTCCCGGCTGCGAGCGGCCGAGGCCGAGAGGGACGCGGCACTCGACGAGAGCCGCGCGGCGCAGTGCGCCGCCTGCGTGGCCGACCTGCTGCGACTGGTCGAGGCGGCCGCTCCTGGCGGTGCCTCGACCGTGTGCGCGGCCGCGCAGACCTCGGAGTCGAGCGCCGCCGATGCCGACGGCGTGCGGGTCCTTCTGGTGGCCGAGGAGGTCAAGGCCGACGTGGCAGCCGTGCTCGCGGCATCGAGGGTGCTCGAGGAGAAGCTCGATCGTGCCACGGCCGAGCGCGCTCTCCTGCTCGCCGACAACGAGCACCTGCATGCCGAGGCGGCCGCAACACGGGCGGAGCTCGGCGCCTGTCGGAGCAGGGCCGCGCAAGAGATGGACGCCCTGCAGGAGCGGCACAGACAGGTCAGGGCTTCCGCTGCCACTGCAGCCGGCCTGTTGGCGAGAGAGAGAAAGAGAGAGAGAGAGAGAAAGAGAGAGAGAGAGAGAGAGAGAGAGAGAGAGAGAGAGAGAGAGAGAGAGAGAGAGAGAGAGAGCGTGCGCCCCGAGCGTGCCGCACGCACACGGCACGCGTCTTGCCCTCAGCTGTGCTCCCTCTCTCGCCCTCTGCTGCACAGCATGGCGGCAACGCCAGGTGCAACCGCTGCCGTCTTTCCCTTCAGGTCTGTGCAGAGCTGGAAGCCAAGCTAGCAGACGCCGCTCAGCAGCTCCCGGCACCAGGCAAAGAGCGGACAGCAGCCGACGATGTGCAGCAGCCGCTGCAGGGAGCGCCGAGCCGTTGCTTGCAGCCAAGCAGCGGCGGCTCGGCTCCCGAGGCACGCCGCCGCGCTCGGCCGAGCAGGTATCCTTCTCCTCGGTTCCGTCGTTTGTCTTGGGATGCCGCTTTTGAGCCGCGTGGCATCGGGTGCTTGGTATCACAGCGAACGCAAACTTAGCCGACGCTAAGGCTGCCCTTTGCACTTCTGCGCCAGGCGTGGCTGAGCGAGGAGACTCACTCGTGTGGTAGGCGAGGGTGACACCGGCAGTCGGTGAGAGCAGACGGTCAAGATTTTAAACCAAGGAGCTGCCTGTGTCTAAGAAAGAGTGGCCTGCTGCAGAGAAGGGGGCCGGAACCGAGACCGAAAATGAAGGGAACCTGGGAACCGGCTGAACATCTGACCTGCGAACTAAAGATTCGCATGCGATAGATACACTGGTCTCGTTTGCATGCACCATTTGCTCGAGGCCACTACCGCGTGGGCTCATTCGGTTTCAGGAGCGCCGGCGTGTTTAAGTGAAAGGTAATGAGCGCCTGATCGAGCACGTATACTTGCCGAAGAGCCTTAGCAGCAATCACTCGCAGTGGTCAGTAAATGATTGCTTGCTGGGGGAATTCGAACCTGCAAGCCTCGTGCCTGAAGTGCAAGCACCTTACTTAGCTGGGCTGAGGCTCGGTGGCCGAGGTGGGCCGAGCGAGATGGGCGGCATGGCTGATGATATCGGGTGATGCTTGGATGCTATGCTCGCTACGCTACACTGTCAGAAATTAGCTCGCTGGCCTAACGGATCTGTGCTGCACTTCCGTGTGTGCCTTTCGGGCTAGCCGTAGTCAGGATAGCGTCGTCGTTTGGAACCAGCAGCACGCTCACGTCACGTGCTGTCACCACCTCTGCCGCCTTTGGAAGGCCGATCCGAGTGCCTTTGGAGGGACTGTTGTGAGAGTGGCTGGGCACATATTTGTAGATACGATGCTTACACAGGCAGATTGTGACGTTTTGAATACTGTCCTGCTGAGACATCCGAGTATGCCAGATGCATTTGCGATGCTCGAAACAGTGAAATAGTGACAGGTGGCTGCAGCTTGCAGTCGAGGGTCCGAGGCGGCTCGTCCGCGAGGCCTGCACGGATACCGATGTACCCATTGTACAAACCGATAAGATATAGGTTCGTGGACCGTGCGGTTCTTCTTTCCGCCTGCATGTGCGTTTCGGCATTCACCTCGCATTGCCCTGCGCGTGGGCTGCACGGCTCGTGTCCTGTGTCCTTCCTGCCTCCACCCCCTCCAAATCCATACGGACCACGTGGTGCTCCCGGCAGAATCGACATGAACCAGACAGTGTGCTCCCGTTCGGCCTTCTACTTCTACCCCCTCCTCCAACTACCCCCCAACCCCCCCCCCCCGTGTATCGCTTTGGGTTCGTCCGTGTTCGTGACCCGGCTTGCCCTCGTCCAGGAGGAAACCCGTCTAGCGCGCTCACGTGCACCGTCCAAGGCTTCGAGAGTGGCTCACGTGGTCGAGTGGGCGGTAACGCAGGAAAGGCTGTCGCCGGTGCATCCGGTGATTAGTCGGTGGCTGACACGGACCGAGCGAGGCGTGATGCTCGCTCACCGGTCGGCTCAGACGTTTGGTGCGTTTACGGCTGCTGTAGATGATCTGAGGTTTTATTCGTTTCAGGTCAAAGCTCTTCAGGCGAAGTTCGATGAAGCCAAGAAAACTGTAGACACTTACCGAGTAGGTGACCGCCATTGCCACTTCTCCAACTTGTCCTTTTTTCTGCCTTCTCCTGCTGCCGCTGGGCCATGCGGCCCACGCCCGTGCGCGTAGCCAGGCGACGCCCGAGCGTGTGCCAGGCATCGCTTGGCGCACGCGCGCGCTCTGCGCTCCGATTGCTCCTGGAGAGAGCGCTCCTGGCGAGCGTGCTTCATTCGCCTCTCCAGCTGTACTATGCGCAGAAGAAGGAGCTGGTGGCCGAGCTGACGCGCCAGATTGACCTGCTGACGCGAGACAAGTCGGCCATTTCTAAGCTTCTCCTCAGCAGCCAGCAGGACTGCTCAGCGATGAGTGAGTAGCCGCACGCCGGGCCGCCCGCGGGCCGGTGCCGAGGCCCTGCTGGACGCTCCGTGCTCCGACCTTCGCCGTCAGCAGCCGGCGTCGGTTGCAGGGCTGCGCTTCGACGCCTTGACCAGCGAGCTGGCCGAGTACAAAGAGAACGGCCCCTGCAGGGCGAGGGCTGCTTCCGCTACGGCGGCGGCGGCGGCGGCGACGGCAGTCGAGGCCAGACGCGAGTCGAAGCTGTCCAATGCCGGAGAGCGTGGAGGAGCATTGCGCAGCGAGTCACTGTGTTCGTCGCTGTGCGGCAGTTCGGGTGAGTGGATCGCCTCGTCCGTCGGCTGAGGAAGCCGTTCGTTCGCTCGCTCGCCACCTTCTGTGTCGCTGCTTCTGTGTTTCTCCTCCTTTTCTTCCACCTCTCCTCTTCCACCTCTCCTCTTCCACCTCTCCTCCCCCCCACCTTTCCTCGCCCTCCTCTTCCTTCTCAGATGCTATCCATCCCCCTTCTCCAGTGGCACGGCAGGCAGCGTGGTGCTGGCTCCAAGACTTATCTAGAGGAGTGGCCAGGCTGCAGAAACCATGATGCGTTTGCATGGTCACTGCCAGCCACCCTAATCACCCTAATGCCCCTAAGGTGACTGGATGTGATTCTCATTTTGCGTGACCATTCTCTGCGTGCAACTGCATGCTCGACTGGTTTGGATAGAAGTAATTGAATGCGTGCTAGAGAGGATTGTCTTCCCTGACTCCTCAGAGGGTCAAGGGCATGGGACCAGTCCCTCCCTCGACTGAACGTTAGTTTGTTCAGATGCTAAGCAAGCGTGTAGAAAATGAAGCGCTACCAGTCCATCTTAGGGTAGAAAATGGTTTATAGCAAATATGGCTTTTAATTTTTACAATATGTACTGCTAAACAAGTCGACCAAATAATCTACCAGACTGTAAACCAGACTGTACAGTGTTGTGTCTGTTCACCAGCTACACAGTACCCTGTGGCCGTGCAATCAACCCTAGGTTATAATAATAATAATAATAATAATAATAATTCACTTGATAAAGCGCCCTCAGAGAACTTAATCTCTCTCTAGGCGCTTTACATTTGCTGTAAAGTGAAATGCCATTGAATGGTAAGTAAAATCATGCTTGAAAAAAATAAACGAAATAAATAATATGGTTAGGGGTGACATGCACAGGGTCAGCATGCAAATGTGGTTAGTGGCAGCATGAACAGTGTCAGCACGCATAAGCACGTCAAGGACGAATCACAAGGGACCCACTAAATGCTGTCCTAAATAGGTGTGTTTTTAGGTTCCTTTTAAATGTGGTCAGGTCAGGGGATGTTCTGACGCAGGTCGGGAGGGAGTTCCAGGCTTTGGGAGCGTATGAACTAAATGCACGGTCTCCAAAGGATTTAAGGTTTGCATGAGGTATTTCTAGACTGCTGGATTCCGAAAAGCGGGTGGTACGATGCTTTGCCTGATGGGGTAGTATATCTGACAGATAGGCTGGAGCCATAGAATGAAGGGACCTAAAAGTGAGGGACAAAACCTTGAAGTCAATCCGTTGCTTGACTGGTAGCCAGTGCAGGTCGGCAAGAAGTGGAGTAATGTGGCAACTGCGCCGCTCACGACAGACAAGCCTAGCTGCAGAGTTTTGCACCAGCTGCAATCGCCTGATCGCACATGCTGTTAGGCCAGTAAGCAGTGAGTTGCAGAAGTCGAGACGGGATGTCACGAATGCATGGACCAACTTGGACGTGGTATCCTTATCTAAACAAGCCCGAATTTTAGCAATGTTATGAAGCTGAAAATAGGCGGATTTGACTGTGGAGCTGATATGGTCGTCTAACGAGAGGTCGCTTTGGAATATGACACCTAGATTTCGAGCTGATTCAACTGAAGATATGCTGGCAGAGGTTAGTTAGTGAGCTAGTGAATGTGTGCCATAGTCACCGACGTCGTGCCTACGTTATGACTGGCCTTTGTGATATCTACAGTAGTCATACGACAGTACAGCAACGTCGAGTTTTATGTCACATGTTAAACAAGGGGAGATAATTTGCTAATTTGCATATGCCACTTCGGAAGACAAACACTGTTCGCACATGCAACTGAATGCTGATTTGCTACCCGGTGCTGCTGACAAATAATGTCCATAACAATATATTTATGTTCGTAGTGTAAGAAAGTTATGAATTATCATTTTGAAATGTTTTCCCTTTTTCTCCTATACATATTTTGCTCCATAACTCTAATTTGGCAGTACCAGTGGGCCGGGTTCGCCGCAGGTAGGTCAGCGGGCACTCAGACCTGCCTTCCAAAGCAAAGTGGGAGTTTTCCGTCATTTTTTTATGGGTGCAGGGTAATTTCCGTATTAAACCCGTGGATTCTGCTGCCATTGTTGACCGACGAGTTTTCACAGCAATCAATTGGGAACCTAAAAGACCAGAGTGAGCAGAATATAAGTGTCACAGGCAAAAACGAGAAAAACATTGGCAATAATGGAAGCCACTCAGTGCCGCACTGCCGAAACTCAACGGAAACGTTACGTAGGTCAAACTCTACTACAGCAGGAAGAGATTGAAGAATTGAAGCCTGGGAGCTTCGCCCGTCAGAGGTCATTGAATGCCTCAATTATGGCAAGGTCAAACAAAGAAAGAGGCTGAAGCTAAGGTTCGAGCACTTCGTTATACTGTCGGCCAACAGCTTGGGCTGGGCTTGCCACTAGGTCAGCAGGCCACTCATGTGCCTGCAGTGTAATGTAGCAGTGAAATGGCTCGTGATTTTCACGGGCATAAGCCAGTATCCTCTAGGTTGCTACAGTCGGACAACCCGAGGTCGGTCATTTTGTGCGAGCAGGTCTGCTTGCCGTGAGCCTGGTGCTGCTGCCGGAACCTGTAAGCTGGCTGTGCTGCAGAGCCGTGCTTTCCAGAAGAAGGCTTGCTTGCCTACACCCAACCTGGCGGCAATTAGGATGCCGGTAGCCGTAGCCCGGTTACCTGCTGTCATCTTTCTGGGGAGCTGCCATCTTCTTTTGATTCGGCGTCCGGAAGTCTGTTGGTAAAACTGGAAGGCTGCAAAAATGGGTAGTATGCTAACGATTCTCTTTTTTTGCTGGTAAAGAGTCGGTTCCAGAGTGACTGGTGAATGTAGCTGAATTTGGTTGCTGAACGAAGTGGACACACGATGTGGGGAAGAGGGCTGAGCACGAGACCAGTGTGAACCCTCTCTCTTTATATCGTCCTGGAATATCGATGGGCACATGCACACAAGCACTGCAACTTTGGCGTGGTGTGGGTGTTCCTGCAAGGTTGCCGTTTATTGTCGACTGTTTGGCCCAGGGGTATGGTGCTCACCTTTAACGTCCGGGATCTTGCTTTCGAACCCTTTGGCATATGTCATACTTTGCCCCATGGCATACTCAGTAGAGATTAAGTTGACTTTGGGTGCTATACTAATTAAGTAGCAGACAGCAGTAGGCTCTGTGTTTATTTATGCGTGTGTGTGTGTGTGTGTGTGTGTGTGTGTGTGTGTGTGTGTGTTTGTCAGCTAAAGTTCACTACAGAATACTCATTGTCACTATTCGGTTTACAGACATCAGCATGTGCGATACCACCAACATTTCAAGAGTTGATCGCTTTCAATCGTCTTGGTATGTTCATATGTTCAAAGTCTGGTTGACTGTTCATGCGATGCCATGCTGCTGCTCGGACATAGTAAGCTGCCGTCGTTTGAGCCACTTTGTTGTTATGCCATTTGCCAGTAGTAACTAAAGTATATGTACACTTTTTGGGCTGTTGGCCATCGTGGCCTGTGTTAAATATGCTATTTTTGTATATTTTGCTAAATTTGAGGGCAAGTTATATATTGCATATCGGATTCACGATTGGCTGTCGTAGTCGCATTCATAGTGCTATACGGATGACAAGAATACCCAGAACCCAATGTGCATATATGGATGACTACACAGCTATATTAGCCAGACGATGCGATACCGTTGCTGATTTTTGCTTTTGATAAGCTTGAGGGTGTTTCCAAGAGTAAAGTAGAAAAGGCATAGGCACACAATGTATTTTAGTCATACAAAATAACTTATTGAACCGTTTAAAAAATGTAATGGTTGAAGAACACCAGTGTCACATTCAAATTAGAATCAAATCAAGGCACAGTGCTTATTCTTATTGGGTAATCAAACAGTGTGCTGGCCAGTGTTTTGCTTTTAAAAAACAGCTCTTTAAACTGATCTATGATCAGTGAGCAAAGCAGCAATTTAGATGTTAAAGTTGTGACTGGGTTTGAAGTTTCTCCCCACCTAACCTGCACATCTCTTCAGTGTTTGACCGTAGCGCCTAAGAAATTACATGCCTATGAACTCCTAAACCCTTAGTGCTTCCAGCTGAGTTCCAATGTGCTGCGGCCTACCCCATCAGGGTTTAGGTTAGTTAGTTCACCTACTGTTAATATTCTGCCTGTTAGATATGATCGTGCCTCCCTATTGTCGTTGCGTTATCGTCGTGTAAATGCATTTCAGATGCGGTTGCTGTTGTGAGGGTACGTGAATTTGGTGATCAACAAAACATGGCTAATCAGAAGTTGCCTCGGCTGCCGAGCCACGCTCGGCTAGAACCCACGCATGTTTGCTATTCCCAGCATTGTCTCGTGCTGCCCTGCGCGATCTCCTCCTAGTGCTGCAGTTAATCACTCTAACTGTGTGGTCACCAGGCCTGCTATAACCTCGGTGGCCCATCTTAATGCTTGTCTTTGGAGTTCTTGCTCAATCGGCAATTGACCCCTAATAATATGTGACATAATTACTGAGAATGAATGGGACCTATTCACCTCGACCGAGAGCTAGCTGAAATCGACTTCTGGTCAGACTACGATCGCAACCCGTAAGGCTTCTCGTTCTTTCATGCCCCTAGATTAATTACAATTGGCAATGGGGTCGTCATTATCGATGTCCATCCTTCAGTTTCAAGCTGTTTGCAGTTCCCTCGAAGCAGTCTTTCGAATCTTTTGTTTTGAGTTTGTCCGACAACAAGCTGCCAATGGTGACAGTTCTCCTTTATCTCGAATTTCTCTGATCTCATTTCGATTCTGTGTGCAAGAAATCGATCTTTTCCCTTTATGGGTGATTTTAACATTTTTATTAATAACTTATCTGATGTGTTAAGCTCTTAATTTCGTGCACTGACTGACTCATTCTCTCGTGCGGCTCATAAGTATGATCCTGCTCACATCGAGGGGCATGCAATCGACCAACTTTCTCCAACAACTCTTTGCTACGATCACCTACGATCACCTACGATTTCTGCATCTGATCTCGTTCAGTCTGCATTTCTGTGTGCCCTCCTCCACAGCTATAGTCATGCATGAATCCCAAAACTTCCAGACCCTTGACAATGATGCTGTTCGAGAGAAAATATCTTCTTTGCTCCTGCTGCTCAATCCCCCTTCCGATCGGTAGAATGCTACAACACGACACTAGCCGACATGCTCGACGAGTTTGCGCTTCTAAGCGCATTCAAAAAAATCAGGACCGACTGTCCACCGACGGGCATATGAGGATTACTGTAGATCATCTCAATCAGTCATAGCTACGACTAAGTCTAGATTTCTATAAAAAAAAAGTTACTGTTGAATAACAAATGAACAATCGAAAAATTCTGATGCCTTCAATCAACCATCTCCTTCACCTCTCCCAGATTAGCTCCTTACCTAGTGATCCTCGTGCAGATGATGATAGCGTCTCTAGCTTCTTTTTCAGCAAGATAGACAAGATCAAGACAGTCCTTCCTCAAGGTAGCATCATCCCTTCTGGACTCCTGTCCCTCAATTCAAACCTCACAGGGCTCCCCTCTCTCAATTCTGTGCAGCACCTCAATGCCCACATTCAAGGAAGCCACGATTTACCTCATCCTGTTATTAATCACCCAGTCAAAGAAGATAATTAGGTCTCAGGACACTATACCCACGGTCCTACTTCTACTATGCATAGACACGATTCATCTATGCTGCTGCCATACATAACTAACATGATAAATATGTTGTTAACCTCAGGATATTCCCTACCCCTTTCAAGAAGACTGTAGTTAGGCTACTAACTAAGAAAGCAATACTAGACCAAGAAAGTTTGAGCAGCTTCCGCTCAGTTTCCCTTCTACCGTTCCTATCAAAGACAGTAGAGCGAGTTGTGGCAGATCTGCTGAACTCTTGCATTGAAACTCCAAACCTAGTAGGCAAATTCCAGTCTGGCTGTAGAGCTAACCACTCAACAGAGTCAGCATTGCTTAGGGTTTACGACGACCTTCTCAGGAATGTAGGCTAACGTAGGTAAAGTCTCTCGCCAAGCTGGTTTGGTCAAGCAGTTAAGGTCCTCGCCCCGACCAAGGTCTTGCTGAGGCCGTGGGCTCGAGCCCCGTGGCATATGTGAAGTGTCTGAATAGAGATTAAGTTCTCTTGGGGCACTATACAAATGAATTATATCTGCTTATTTTACTTGATCTTTCGACAGCGTTCGATACTATTGATCACCAAGTCCTTCTCGAGCACCTCTTATCTTGGCATCTGGGCATCACTGGCACTGCACTACAATGGTGTAAGTCAGAGTTCAGTGAGAGAATCTAGAGTATTAATGTGGACGGACTAGATCAGCCAAGCAACACTTAAGGAAGCAATACCTCAGGGGTCTGTGCTTGGTCCGGTTCTCTTCACAGCTTATACTCTTCCTCTTGCCGATGTGATCGCCAAGTACAATCTATGCTTTCACTCTATGCAGATGGCACTCAGTTCTACCTTAGCTTTGACCCATCCTTGCCCCCAGCATGTCGAAATCTCTACACACCCTTGCTGCTTGTATTGCTGACATATAAAATGGATGACAAAACTTTCTCAAATGAAATGACGACAAAACCAACTTACTTGTTGTGGGCCAACCAAGTGTAACTTCGACATGGGACAGCTTAACGTTCAAAATTAATTGGCTATGCCAGCATATCTCCTGTTGCATATGCACGAAATCTAGGTGTACTGTTCCAAAGTGACCTTGCACTAAAGGATCACATCAGCTCCACAGTAAATTCTGTCTACTTTCAGCTACATAAGATTGCTAAAATTCGGGCATGCTAAGACAGGGATATTACATTCAAATTGATACATTCGTTTGTAACATCCTATCTCGATTTCTGCAACTGGCTGCTTGCTGGCCTACTGTGCACTCAGGCGATTACAGTTGATGCAAAACTCTGCAGATAGGCTTGCCTGTTGTGAGCGGTGCAGTACCACATCACACCACTTTTTGCCGACCTGCACTGACGCCTAATCAAGCAGCGTATCGACTTCAAGGTTTTGTCACTCACTCTTAGGTCCCTTTATTCTTTGGCTCCAGCCTAGCTATCAGAACACTCAGGCCAGGCATCGTACCACCAGCATTTTCGGAATGTAATCGTTTAGCTACACCTCTTACGAACCTCAAATCCTTTGGCGACCGTGCCTTTAGTTCGCATGCTCCCAAAGCCTGGAACTCACTTCCGACGCTGCGTCACGACATCCTCTGACTTGACCACGTTTTAAAGAAGCTAAAAACGAGCCTATTAGTCACAGCATATAGTGGGTTCTTGTGATTCGACCTTTATATGCTTTTGTGTGCTGACATTATGCATGCTGCCATTAACCATCTTTGCATGCTGACCCTGTGCATGTCACCTCTAACCATGTTATACTTGTTGACATTGTGCATGTTATTACTAACCATATGATCATGCTTCCTTTACAGCATATGCAAGGTGCCTAGAAAGACAATAAGTTCTCAGGGTGCTATACACATGTATTATTAGTATTATTATAATTAACCCAAAACTGGTTTTGACCGATGCTAACGGATGCAGGGGGAGCATCGAAGAAATGACAATAAAAACGCTCAAGTCAGAAGACCAAAAGTCAGAAGCACTTTAAAGATGCACACCTTGTGCATCTTTAGTTCTGTCTCGGTTTGATTATTACAATTCCCTTTTGGCTGGGCTATCAAAAAAAGCAACTAGGCCACTGCAGCTGGCTATGAATATGGCTTCGAGGCCAGTTTTAAAGTCCCATAGGTTTGACCACATGTCTCCTTTGCTAAAAGAGCTAGGATGGCTGCCGCTTGATCAACGGATATAGAGCAAAGTTCTTACGCTGACCCCCAAGGATCGCCACGGCTTGGCTCCTCCATACCTAGCTGAACTGCTGCACCAATTTCAGCCTCCTGGTGCCCTCAGGTCCTGTATGGATAATAAATTAGCTGTTCCATTCCTTCGCTTAAAGACCGTTGGCGACAGAAGCTTTAGCTCTGCAGGTCCTAGACTGTGGAACTTGCTTTCATGATTCTTATACAACGACAACTACTCTCATGCTACCGACTATGGCTCATCCTTTCCAGGGGTCCTGAGCTGCTACTTCCATGCTACTCACTACCTCAACTGCTCTCCTGACTCTGCTATGCTTTCCACTTTCTCTTTGTTGTGTGAGATGGAGTCTTTTGGCTACCGAATGCATACCGAAAGCCGCTTTGGCTGAGTGCACTATACAAAACTCTCCTGCGTAGCACCCACATAGTCTTTGTGGCTTTGTGGAGTTACAGACGGAGGTACATTACATTACATTGTTTAGCGCACCGAATGACGCAGTCCAAGCTGCAAGCGTTTCGTCGCCGCAAGTTGCTCGCTTTGCAGCAAAAACAGCCGTTGCATTCAATTTTCCAGTGTCTCACGACTGAATCCGGCATCTTTCTCCTTCGTAACACCCGTGAAGGTCGCAGCATGTAAGTGATTAGTGGAAAGACTGTGTGGCTTCGTCACCCGGGCGCCTGTATTCCGGCAGCGGCGCATTTGCAATGCATGCCCACGCCCCTTGCTGCTGGCACGAGCAATCTGACGTCCATTCATGAGCAGGTGAAGACGAGCCCTCGCCAGATCCCGAGTTCAGCGACATCGGCCGGCTTGCCGAGCTGCGTCGCAGGAACGATCTCTGCCGGCCGCACCTGCGGTCTGCATACTCCATCGAGGTCAGCTCTCGGCTGCCCGGAGGTAGCGGTGGCGAGGCAGCTAGGCCTTCTCTATCAGATGCAGCAGCAGCTGCTGCAGCCGCAGTTGTGATGGAGAAGGCTGCTGCATTGGCGGGCCGTCATCTTACACTTGCTCCGGGCTCCCAAGGTCGAAGCCCACGGCGCAGGAGCATGGCGGCCGGACCGTCGCCTCGAGCTGCCAAGGTGAGCTGCCCGAGCTGCTGACAGACGCTAGTGACCTTGTGCCTCGCGAGACAGAGGCTAGCTTTCGAGGCAGCAGCCTGTCCCCCTCTGAGGATCCAGCATTGAGCCACCGCTCCGGCTTTCGACAGTCGAGCGATGCCTTGCAAGTTGTGCGCTGCTTCGTGGTTTCGCGAGTCAGCGTGAGCAGGTAGTTGCCTTGGTGGCTCCGGCCGGACCAGGCTGTGCAAGTGGTGTTTGCATCAGTTCTTGCTGGCCGCAGCCACCAGATGGCGCTAGCTTTCGCCCCTCCTCCCTGCTGTTGCCTAGTGCTGGTGAGTCGCATCTAACATCAGGTACAGAAGAGGTGGGCATTAACTAAATCAATGCATGCCGAATCCTCGGGGGGGGGTAGTGGTCCGGGTTTTATTTCGGTGGCTGGTTGTCGAGTTCGCCTTGTCGTAGTGAAAGCATCAAAAGCCAAAACCCCCTCCTCGTGTTTATGCACTTTAAATTTTGTCTGCACACGATCCAATCCTGGCGGTTGAGTTAGCCAGTTTTTCCTTTTTTTAAAGACTACATAAATATGAAGTTGGCCCGGATAGAGAGAACCTGCTTTGTATAGCTGCAGTCTAGTTGCCTAGGGGGGTCTAGGAGATAGCCTTGGCCTTGACCTGCTTCCTCCTGGGTCTGGGGGGTGTGTGCTGGCTGCCTTTGCGAGCCGGACGTGGTCAAGGACTTCCAGAGATGCTGTCTCAGAAGGCGCCTAGCCCTTCATAAGACCATCCTTCCGGACCAAGATTGAGTGTAATTGACAGGCATTGGACAGTAGCCGCTCAGAAGTTTGTGCCG
Organism: Cristatella mucedo; assembly: GCA_009760855.2. Lineage (NCBI taxonomy): Eukaryota > Metazoa > Bryozoa > Phylactolaemata > Cristatellidae > Cristatella > Cristatella mucedo. The sequence continues at coordinate 300,696 of WPIO01000012.1, read as the reverse complement.
AACCATGTAGCAACCTGGCCTTAGCCGATTAAGTGCCGTGCCTTCCCACTGTCTGACAGGAATGCCCTTCACAACCTTGATAAGAGGTGGGGCAGGGGTATTGCACGGCATGACGGCCCCTCCAGATCACGATCCGTAGACATGCCGAGATGGGAGATCGTCAAATGCACTATTATTATTATTATAGAAAGTCGAGGCAGCAGTGTGAGTTACACCCACCATACGGAGGTGATCTCAAGGCGATCTGGTTCAGGAAGTTCTGCTTCTGGTCGAACCGATCGACAGAGGGCTGACGACTGGAGGCCATGCATCGAAGCTGCCCAATGCTGCTCGCCACTTGCAACGTGGTCTAGCCAATGGCTACTAATTTGGAAAATGTTGAGCCAAATTTAGAGTGACGACGTTCCAGGCAGAAACATGCTCTTCTACTTTGCTACCCTCACTCAGAAAGCTACCGATGCCGGCTGCTCTAAGCATTCATAAATCGATCTACCGCGCTGCCCTTCCTAATTTGGATAAGCCCTGGCCCTGTTCTGCAACCCGTACATCTTCAACTACCTTTGCTGTTATACTGCATCTCACGAGTATTTAACGCGTGTGCCTACCTGGACGATGTGCTTAAGAAAAACAGGAAAACGATTTATTGTGATGGCCACTGTTTTGGCCACCTCTCGGATGCTGTTGTGCCTCCGTGTACCATCACCTATTCGGCTTAAGATTGGTCTAACTTTTTCGACATATCACTTCACGGATGAGCTTAGTAACTACACAGCTGTCTCTCTCAGCAGCTTATCTTGGAGAACTGCGTTCACGGGGGCTGAGAAATGGTGATTGAAGGCTACCTTAATGCATCGAACATCACTTTAACGCCCTAGCTTGAAAGGTGCTATTTGGCATTGGCTGGGATTGTGATGTTTCCTCCTTTGATGAGAACGGCCAATGAATGCGATTGCCTTGAAGCAAGGCTACCCCATACGAGTTGTGCATACCATGTATAAGCATTAGTGAGCGGTATTTTATGCCATACGAGCCGTATATTAAATTGCTGAGCAAAATACTCGTAACGTGTCCTCCCACCTCCTCCGAGCAAGTTTCTGCTTTCTGCTTCAATTATCATTGTACGTCGTAGAACTCTAGTATGCGGCTATATGCGGCTGATTGCAGGTGCGTCGCGAAGAGGAGAATCGCAGGGCGGCTCCCGGCCTGGCCGACAGAAGAACTTCTCCTAGGGTAGGAGGCAGATAGAAAATTTTGGTTGGCTATCAAGGTTTGCTGCTCACCGGAAGCCCAGCCTTGTGGTATTGTGCTCAAGCGCACACTGTGCACACTGTGCCGTAGGTTGCCGCCACTAGGAACAAGCTATCCGGCTCGTCGCTGGAGCCCACGAGGCGACGCTAAGAGAAGAAGCTCAGCTCAGAGCAGCAGCTCCGACCGACGACGGTGCGTAGTGCGGCAGCAGCTGTCCAGCCTGCCCATGCTGTGCAGCTGTTTCTCCAACGCGTGTGCAGTGCTGAAAGCATCGGGTATCTAGAATATCAGTGTCTTGAGCCGTACAATTTAGCTGGCCAGTGCTAGCAGAACGCTTTGAACCGTAAAGACTTGGCTTGGGTCCAGAGATTGCAATGTGGCTAGCTGTATAACCACATAGGGCAAGTTCCTAGGGTAAGTTTCGTACGCCCTCACATTTCTTCGTTCTCACAATGTGCTGATCTTGCAACGATGAATTCGGTAGCCCACTCTCTGACATAGGCAGTACTGCATCCGTTGCTATGAAGTTCATGTCGAAGTGTCATGCTGTCTGATGGGTTTTTCTGCCAGGCGCCACTGCAGCCACCATTTAGCCGGTACAGCCCTATTGCTGCATCGAGTGAAACACTGTGGATTTCTGAGGCCCAACATTATTTCTAACGATAGGACTAGTCAGGCAGATTCTAGCAGCATTTGACACTTAGTGTTACTAGGGTGTAGGCTAGTCACTCACGTACCGTGGCCTGTAGCTACTTTTCTTTTGACTTTGACACAAACATCCTATAACATCGCTCATCAAATGGCAGACACAATTGGTGCTCAAAGTGCATCCCGGAGTGCAGGCGATGTTACGTATTAGGGGCCTGATGCACGGTTGATGCATGAAAAGCGCTAGATGGCTCAGATAAAAACTAATGGCTTATTTAACAAATGCCACTAACTTCTTGAAAACAATAAAACACGTGACATCAACAGACTAGAGGTCCCAAGGTAAATGACTAGCTATTTTAAGGAATCGATATTCATTGCCTGCTATATTCAATTTGAGCACCGATGTGGACCTGAGGTATCCGAGGCTGCAACCTAGTCTAACAGAAAGCCTAGTAGTAACAAATCTTGCCAGTCTTGCCAGTACATATTCCTCGATCTCTGTCGACTCAATCATAGTTGTCGTCCTTCCCTGCCACCCATTTTAACCTAGTTAGCCGTGGAATCAGCATATATTTGATTAGTCTGGCGTCACATTCGTAAAGCATAATGCCATGATCCGTATCCGTTTTAATGGACAATATCGTCACCGGCCACTTGATTGAGTAGCCTTAGCTGGATCCACTAGTAGACCAGAGCTATCATAACATGGGTCAGTTCTTTGTGCTTTCTTTCAGGTGTCATTGAGAGTGAGTGACGACTACATCAAAAGGCACAATGGGGTTCTGGTGCTACTAGTGCACTAGGAAGCATAGACGACCTTTGATAGCTGCTTTGCTATACACGGTTCGTTGGAAGAGTTCTGAAGAACGACCCCAGCACGTTTCGGAGGGATCCTCCAAGCACTGATCAATCTGCTTCAGCAGTGGTTCATGCCAGATATCTCTAAAGTGCTACCATACGTATTCGAGAATCACTAGCAACGCTAACATTGCCACACAGGGTTTTGGCAAACTTTAGATTCGAATACGGGTCTCTTTTATTTTGCAGCTGATCTCAGTAATACTATGACCCTGACATTGCTTCATGTCAGAACAGTGATACACTGTGATACAACTTGCTGCTGAATGCTTATTATTAGTATTATTATTAGTGTGCAACTTCTTCAGTGTATTGGTGCTTTCGATACTTAAGTGTTAAAAAAATTATAATTACAATTACATGGTTTCGATTGGTAAGGAAGTTTCTTGTTTACTTTTTGTGGCTTGACGGAATCTCTATATAAGCAAAAAGAAAGAAAAGGCAAGGAAAAACTCGTGCTGAATGAAAACGGGGTCAAATATTGTTCATTCTGTCAACAGCTTCATACCGAAGCTAGGAGTAGAGCTTTGACCCAACTCACTGCAGGTCTCATAATTTCAGCCCTTATTTGATCCAGTCGTTGTCAAATTCTTCTCTTCTTTTAGACGCCGGGATGTACCGACAACTTCTCGTTGGTTTGGTTTCTTGGTTTGAGAGTTGAAAGTTGCTGTCATGCTAAATAGGAGCACGAGTGGATCGAAAGGCCAGCCACACCCATGTTTGCTTTTACTGTGTCCTTCCTTGCGATCGGCTGATTAGTTGGTCATTTTAGGACAAACGAAAAAAACAAGATATTCACCTGTGGTCTTGCTAATCTCTATGAATGGTGCTGTGGCAAGAGGCTAGTCCTGTCGATTTAAGCTAGCTTTCTTAATTCCCTGGTTTTGTCCATGCACATAGCTAGAAATCTGCCATGGGGTCAAATCTTGCTTTACCCAGACTAAGTTTCATAATCATGTCAAGGTCAAGGTATGCTTTTCCTACGTGTTGTTTATTTGCTGCTTAAAAAGTAGGTAACCTTATAAAATGTGCTATGCTGCATGTAGAATGCAGCAATATAAAGGCTGAGGCACTTTCGAAACAAAACCTTGCAAGTTATAAGTGTGCACGTGATTCTGCAAAGCCAAGCACATACAGAAAACCTCGGGTGCCATGGGAAATACGTTCTCATTCACGTCAACAATGCTAAGCAACTGAGATATTCAAGGGTTTGAACTGTATTGTGGCAGGCCAGACAGTCACAGTACAGCTACTTGAAGCAGCTGGCTTAGTAAAGAACATTGCTTTACTCCAATAGACTTCGAATAGCAGTCTATAATAATTTTGCCTCAATTACGTAATTACTCAATTACGACCGCTACTGCAATTGTTGGGGGGGGGAGGGAGGGAGGGGCACACGAGCCACAGCCACACACAAAGCACGAAAGTCAGTGAAATTCTGCTTAATTAAGCAATGCTGCAAACCGACGGAAAGGCTGCTCTATTAACTACAGACCGAAAAGAAAGTGAAAGATAGACTAGACTATTTATTTACAACATTTACATTTTGCAGGCTGGTTGACACACAGGTGGGATCTCGATTGCGCTATGCAACCCATCAGCACTTGACCAATGGGCTTACTGTCAGACACGCAGCTTCGCACCACAGCCGCCTGCAAAGAGACGGGCAGGCAGGGTCACATGACGAGGCCAGTCTCCAGTCAGTGGGAGCACAAATGAGCGAATGTCGCCAGCTAACCTGCCAGCACATGCAATACACGATGGATGAGCATCAGCTCTCTAAGCAAGCTAGCCGTCGTTAGGAGAGGGAGTTATATGAGGCAGCTGAGTTCACTCGACCTGAATCGCCGGTGCAGGCCAGAGGCTGGCAGGCTCACAACTACTCAACAGCACAGCCTCGAGCTCCACAGAAACTGCAGCTATCGGAGACGGAGTGACTAGACCTAAAGAGCTATTCGCGCAGCTCAACCGAAGGTATGACAGCAGAATACGCCCATGATGGCTAACAGACGTCAGGACAAAGACAGGATTATTATTATGAGTCAGGACTATAATAGCTACGGTTATTGTCAAGTCAAAACAGAAACATCTCATAGAAAGTATTAATACAGGTTCACTTGCCTTTCGAGGCTTGGAATGTGTAAAAGAAACAAATGTGCTGCCCATAGCAAAAAGAGGAAAATTCAGTGGCTGCCGAATCTCCCCTTCTTGGTATCTGTGGGACAACAAGAAACTGTTGTGGTCACTTGCGCTAGCGTATCTGGTCCGGAGATGTGTTGGGCTCGATCCTGATTACTCACGCACGCCTTGTTCACTTTGCTCCCCGTTTGGTAGCACGCTTGCATCAGCGAATTGACGTGCTGCATTGAAATCCGAATGCAAACGGGTAAGATACCAGGATCAACGGGTATCAGCTGAGATGTTCGGCACCTTGTCTGTGCCAAAAACGGAATTCTCTATTCCCTTTATACAGCCAAGTCAATGTGCTTACACAATTGGATGCACAAGCGATGAACAATGCAAACAAGGCATTCAAGCACTAATAATAATAACAATAACATGTATATAGCACCCTAAGGCAACTAAATCTCTTTCTATAATCAATACATATGTTGGAGAAGAACCGTGCCAATCGGTTAGTTGAGCATAAGCAGGATCGAACAGAACATGACTCTGTAGCTGCCACACTCGCACAACTGACAGCAAGCAAACATTTGCCATAGCCCTATAGAGACTATGAAGATGATATGTCACTGATTCTTCCACTTGTTCGTATGAGAAGTCTACATCTGCTGTACAATGGTCAAAACGGCTAGACATTGGTGGACTGTTGGTATGCTCGACCACCACAGATCGAGCAGCAGCCGACACTAGGCACGTGCCGAAGCACTACCTGTATGGGCAGGTCCTTTTTTTATCATAGTTTCTTGGGAGGCTTTGTGGCCAGGTAGATCTTGTGTGATGCACCCAACGGGACCAGCTGACCACCGCAGCAGCCGTCACTGCAGCAGGCCTGGTGGCCAGGCGCTTCTGGGCTTCGGCGGCAGATCGCCATCTCCACAACAATACTCTCTGCAAAAACGTAGACCACTTGCTGCCTTTTTGGTTCCAATAGCTACCTACGCCAGAAAGCACTGGCTCTGCAATCACTCAATGGCGCATACACCTGATCAGCACCAGACGCTCCAGGCGCCTGGATGTAGCTGTCAAGGCACTTTTCAAGCCGTGCTAGACGACAAAGCGTGGAGAGGAGATGGACGCCTGAGATAGCTAACCACTGTCTCACAAAAGCCAAAATTAGAACACGGTGTAGAGGATTGCAGCTAGGTTCAGCCTCACGGTGGGCAGGCTGAGAACTTCAAACTCACCTTACAACTGGCATTGAAAGCCAGCATACATGACTAAGAGAAACGCTCGTAGGGCCAGATCTTCACTTTGGAATGCTTAGCGTAAATCATGCAATATCCTGAACATTATCGTGTGCATGCAATTCTTACTATAGATGGCAAGCATATGCGTGTGCGATTGGTGGTCTTAAGTTCCTTCGCTTGGCCAGTAATAGACGTACTGACTGATATAATCATATCACCAGATCCATAATTTGCTCTCAAGCTAACAAAACAGCAAGGGTACAAGGCTACAATCTGAGTAGCTACGTTTTTCTGGCTCGCCGGGACCAGAGCTGTGCTCAATGGCAACATGCTGGCGACAACCTATCGACGGCACGAGCTACTCGCGATCATTCTAGTGATCGTGATGGCGAAACCGGGACCACCGGCAGCTGAGTTAAGCAAACGGGAGCACGGCTGCATGCCAGCAGATGTTCTCTCCTCTGCTGCAATTACTGATAAGCAGCACTGATGGAAGGACGGCAGCAGACAGTAAAACAAAAACAAGTTGAACCGAGAAGAAAGGCAGCAGCAGCTGAGCAGCATTCCCCGACACCTACCTGACCACAGCTTGTGCGACAGTGTGACACTGGTGCTAATGCTGCAGGCATAAGGCCCAAGCTTGCGGACATCGTCATTCTTGATGGGGATTAGTAGCGTATGATCGTCAGGAAACTTCATCTGCCAAAGACAGGCAATGTAACTTATGTGCTGCAGCAGAGGTGAGGTCAGAAAAACCGAACGATCTGAAAGCAGCTGGTGCAATAAGTGGGGAGGCCAGCATTTCGACGCACGGTGGAATACGGTGATCGAAGCCTATGACGAGCCCAGGTTGCCTCAAAGTGAACGATGCCAGCAGCAGGTCTACTTTTACGCAAGCAATAGGCCAAAGCAAAGCAGACACATTATCCCATGCCCAATAGGCCCAAAGAGACGGGTTTATAGGCACGTGAATCTCTTTCAAGCTGAAGCTGATCAAAGACAAGAGGGTTCACAAACTGCGACCCACTTTGCTCACACCAAAGGTGACAGATCTCACAGCAGTAGGAATCTTATCCTATCCAGGCAATCGCATCCAATCGCGACCCGATCCCATTGCACAGGAAAAGCTGCTGCTAAGGGATCTACAGGCTTATTCATAATCCCGACTTAATGAACGTACTGTACAGGTATAAAACCAACCCACGCGACCCCTTCACGTCATAACCAGCATTAAATAAAAATCGTCTATAGTATTGAATGACTTTATGCTTCCAATGAGTGTGGGAATGGGCTCTTGAGGTCACAGTACTGCTTACACTTGAGTATCGCCGGTCCACAAACGGTGAGTTGAGCTGCATTTCCACAGCTTAGCCCATTCGCTATGAAGAGAATGGCTTCTACGATCTATTTCACTAATGATCGAGAAATTAGTTAACCAATGTATGTACCCAAAGCGAGAGATCCATATTTTCCCTTAAAGACTGGTAGGCTTCCAATCTTGGGGCTGACTCGGTTTATGCTGCTCGACTGCTTCCTTATCAGTGCTTCCTTATCAGTGCTTCCTTATCAGTGCTTCCTTATCAGTGCTTCCTTATCAGCTCAGATTTTGCTCTTCCCCTTTTCTTCCGACAGATCACAATCCTGGACCAGGGTCGTCTTGACTGCTGCCACGAATTTTCAGAATAGAACATGCGATTTATTCAGCATCAAGCTCACTCTCTGCAGAGCTGCTACGATTTGGCTTGTCAATGCATGCATTCTAAGCAGCACACCGTCATTTCGCGACACTTCTACTGCTGCTTTGGGGCTTGAATTGCCAAACAGCTGTTTGACACCAGATTAATAACCCTTAGGGTTTCTTTTTCATCAACAACCTCCTCGTGTGCAGGGATGAAAGAGGCAGGCAATTCTCCAACTCTTGGGCGAATTTATGTCAACCGGTTAAACAAAATCTCGTGGCAGGGCTGGGCTCACTCCCTCGGGCAGCTGCACCATTGTTGCAGAACGTTTGTTTTACATCTATCAATTCCTATTTGTAATTTGTGATTGGAAGATGCCATACAGCCCACTGTAAGCCAGTTGTCCAGCTAGAAAAACTTGGAGCAGACATCATATAGTGACAACGCTGAGATTGAAAAATGTAATGTAATGTATCAACGTCTGTAACTCCACAAAGACTTTGTGGGTGTTACGAAGGAGAGTTTTGTATAGCGCACTCACAACCTAAACGGCTTTCGGTAAGCATTCAGTAGCCAACAGACTTCATCTCACGTAACAAAGAAAAAGTGGGAAGCATAGCAGAGTCAGGAGAGCAGTTGAGGTAGTGAGTAGCATGGAAGTAGCAGCTCAGGACCCCTGGAAAGGATGAGCCATAGTCGGCAGCAGGAGAGTAGTTGTCGTTGCTTAAGAATTGTGGAAGCGAGTTCCACAGTCTAGGACCTGCAGAGCTAAAGCTTCTGTCGCCAAGGGTCTTTAAGCGGAGGAATGGAACAGCTAATTTATTGTCCATACAGGACCTGAGGGCGCGAAGAGGCTGAAACTGGTGCGGCAGCTCAGCTAGGTATAGAGGAGCCAAGCCGTGGCGAGCCTTGGGGGTCAGCGTAAGAACTTTTGCTCTGTATCCGTTGACCAAGCTGCATCCATCTTAGCTCTTTTAGCAAAGGAGACACGTGGTCAAACCTCAGGGACTTGAAAACTAGCCTCGAAACCATATCCATAGCCAGTTGCAGTGGCCTAGTTGCTTTTATTGATAGCCCAGCCAAAAGAGAATTGCAATAATCAAACCAAGACAGAACTAAGGAGCTCGTTAACTTTTTTGCAAGCCACCATGGAAGACAGCTCCCTATCTTAGACAGGGATCGGATGTGATGGCAAACTATAGAAGCAGTCTTCAGAACGAAGCTTTTAAAATTTAGGCAGCTGTCGAAAACACCTAAATTTCGAGCACGTGATGATGGTCGCAGAACAGCATTACCTATTAGAAGAGCATAGCCTTCTAATCCTGCCACGTGCTTAGGGTGTCCTATGAGCACCAGTTAAGTGTTATCGTTATTTAGTTTCAAGAAATTTCCGACATCCAGGATCGAATGTCGGCAAGCCAAGCATTCAGTTTATCAGGTGCTGCAGCAGACTCCGGCGGTTTGAATGACATACAGCTGAGTATCGTCAGCATAAAAGTGATATTCTATTCCATAGGCCTCAATCACTTTTCCCAGAGGTTGAGTATAAATAGGGAATAGCAAGGGACCGAGGACGGACCCTTGAGGGACTCCACAGGTGACCGGTCTCGCGGGTGAGACCTGAGCCCCCCCCAAAAAAGATACGGATTGAACACGATCAGGCGAGTACGATTTTAGACCAATCGTTGTTCTCAGTTGTTCAAGTAGGACATCGTGATCAATGGTATCGAAGGCAGCTGAAATATCTAGCAGAGCTAGGGCAGTGACATTACCGTCATCGTTGCTGCATAGAATGTCACTGTTAACACTGAGATCGGTCTGGATTGGGGCAAATCAAGTCCGACCCCTAAAAAAGCCGAGATTGGCCCGAAGTCCATATCGGAGCCTTGCTCTTACATACACACACATATCGTGTGATAGAGATGCCGAGTAGCCCTACATCACTTTAGTTTTCAAACAGCCTGCTAATCAGCTGCTTTCTGGAAACACCGACGTGGCCACAAATAAGACCAGAGTAAGAAACGACTGACCTCGCTCTGTTGCTACTTGCAATTCATTATGATCTGGGAGGCACGTTATTTCTGAAACGCACAGACATGGGGTCCCACCGAGACTAGAATCATGTAGAATACTATAATTTGGCAGCATCTACAGGCCAAAGCCATCTCTTTGATATGGTTTCGCTCTCTAACAACGAAACGGGAGGCCTGTTTTAACGCCCTCGGAGACAGCACTCAAACTCCTTTTTACGAGATAGCCCAGGGCATCATAGTATTGTCGAGGTAATCACTTCACTCTCACGACAAACAAAGCTTCTACAGCCAAATCATATTTCAGCCCCACTGCACTACTCGTGCCACGTGCTCACACCACGTGCCACTTTTATCTAGTCTAATTGTGCTATTTTATTCCTTAGCTACCTAGGATTACAAGTCACACCTGTCAGCATGAGACTCCAGTCTATTGAGTAGAACATATAGGCAGGCAGGTTTGACTACTCTAAATTGCACATGCATGGTTCAGGTACCTGCGCTGGCAGCAGCAGCAGTCGCTATAGGACGAAACAGAACAGATCGAATTCCGACGGCTGACAAATTTAAATGTTTCGTACCTGGATGAACAAGTTTCTCGTGCTACACACGTTAGTGAGTGACGCCCTGACCGCAAGGCTGACGACAAGGCCAGCCGTGAACTTCCTAGGAGCATCAGGTTGGCTGTAAGGCTCGTGAATAACGCACGAAGCGGCCCTCAGGTGCGGCTGCACATCGATGTAGTAGGCCGCTGCTGCCACGCCGTCCTGTATGAGCTGCGGGTAGCCGGCCAGCACGGACCAATCGGAGCCGCGCAGCCGAGGCAGGTCCGACCAGGCGGCAGCCAAAAACGGCAGGTCGGCGGCAACGGTGGGCGACAGCGAGCTGCCAAAGCCGGCTGCCGAGTCAACGGGCTGCCCACTCACCGGCACCACGAGCCTGCAAGCATGACGGAACCGATCGGCTGGGCTAGTGCTTGGCGCCGTTGCAGAGAAGCAACGCACGCGTACGCTCACACACACACAGAGAAACACGGGCTGCCGCTACTCACTTGCAATCCTCTAGGTCCTTGACTACCGGATGCGCTACACCCTTCGGATGAAGCAGTCACACAGGAGGTGAGCAGCCATCACTGCCAGGCCAAAAAGGGCAGCGACTGGCAAGGGAGGATTTGCAGCAACGCGTCACACAAAACACTCCGACAGGCTATCGATGGCACCGTTTAGTGGACCACCACCACTTAGACGTCCGACACAGGGAGTTGAGGTCATTTTTGTAATTGTGACATCGCGTCTACACTACTTCGATGCCCTTTGTTCAGGACTACCGACATGTGGCCACGATCGGCTGCAACCGGTGTGAAAACTCAGCTGCTCGCCTGGTCTGCCATCAGCTGTGTAGCTGCAACACCACTCCACTTCTGCCCCAGCTTCACTGGCTCACTATCAAGCAAAATCGACTCAAGATCCTCTATTGGACCTATAGGCTGCTCCACTCGCTTGCACCAGCCTATTCATCCGACTTCCTTGCTCCTCTGGTGAGCTTTCACACCACTCAATGAGCTTTCGCACTACCAGCACATCTGCTTTCAGTCGTTTCACCATTGTTAGCACTTGAGTATAATCTTCCGGCGATCAGGCCTTCAGTTCCTATGCACTGACAGTATGGAAGTCACTTCCGGATTGTGTCACTACCTGAGTTGCATCGTTTAGTTTCAGCTTGACGGGTTTCCATGGGTTTCAGTGGGCCGTAATAGCCCAGGAGGTCAGGGGCTAGCTCTTCACGACTGAGGTCGCGGGTTCGAATCCTGCAGTGGGCGATCCTTTCCTGCCAACTGCAAGTAGTGGTGATAGCCGTTATGGCTCTTCTGCAGCTATACAAATGAGGCTGTTAAATCAGCTGTTTTTCTAGTGAATCTATAGAGGCCATAGGCCGTTCAACGAATGTCAATGTATAGCCGAAGTTGCAGCTGGCATTCCAGCTCTCAGCCTGCAACTAGACACATCAAACAACTAGCAGGCAGAGCTGAAGGCAAGAGATAAAATGAATCATATATAAATCAGCCCTTGATCTTACCGTGATGGCACACTAGGTAAGGCGGTTGCTTTTCACGACCTCGGAGTCCCGAGGTCGTGGGTTCGAATCCTGCGGTGTGCGATCCTTAATTGCCACTGCAAGCAGCGGTGATTGCCGTAAAGTCTCTTCTGTCACTATACAAAAGAGGCTAAATCGGGTAGTATTTTTTAAATACCTAGCTTGGGCGGTGTCTGGCTGATTCACGTGACCGTCGGTTGCTTACTCACTCTACTCTCTTCCCTCCCACTGCCAGGGCTGGACAGGCGCTTCTCTTTCCTCTCATTTTCATTCTCTACACTACGTCGTTGGCATCATTTCATGATACCCAGCTGGTGTATTGAGTCAACCATCCGACATCATTCCCAGCAAATATGACTTTTTTCCTATGTGCTTTTTGTGCTTACCCGATTACATGATTTAGCACATTTTACTAACCAGGGGTCCTACTAACCAGTGGCCATAAGTCTACTTGAGTGCTTTTACATGCTTGTCTGAGTATGATAACTTGCTTGTTATTAACTTATTGCTTCTCATACAGTGAGTTGTAAAGCGCCTAGATAGAAACTTAATTCCTATAGGGTTTTGCAAGACATTATTATTGTTGTTAGTATTATTTTTTATTATAATTGCCCGCTGAAAATCCCGGGGAAGTCCACCGTACAATCTGCACATCTCTAACATCAGCCTATGTTGCAGTTGGGGTTTAGTCTTCAATCAACCAGAACCATTAGGAGTTCCTAGCTTCAAAGCATGCTTCTGCAGTCGCACGAAGGTGCTCTCTGGCCGCTCGAGCAGAAATTCGGTCTCGGTGCTCTCCTTAAATGCTGAATGAGATGCAAGTAGTAAAACGACAGGCAAACTGCAATCGGAATCCCCGGCTTAAACATGCTGACAGCTACGCTGTACCCAAAAACGGATGCTTTACGATGGCAGCGCCACGGCTGAGGCGAATAGTCCACAGCCCAACGCTCGCACTGCCGGCCACTGCTTACCGGGTAGTCATGGCAGATGCGTTGACGGCGGCTGTGTAGCACTCGAGGTCTGCAGCCGTCGCATGGCCGGCTCCCTCGGCGACGGCTCCCAGTCGCAGGGCGTGCGCAGCCACTCGCAGCTGATGCACGGCACCGATGACGCGGCCGCCCAAACCGACGAAGCGCTCCTCGATGTGGTGCGTCAGCCGGATCACCTAGGCAACGAAATAATAGTGTGCAGTCCGAGCAAACTTCAACCGAGTCAGGAGAGTGCGAGCAATCTGTGTGTGCGCAAAAAATGACAACTTCCGGCGGCGAAAGCACGAGCCGTTGGTCCCCCGGGAACCAAGCACTCTGGCACAATGACCCTGCAGATGGCGTCTAAAGACTAACACGGGAAGGATAGAGCCGTTAATGGCAAACAAGCAAAAAAGAAATGTTCGAAAGTACCTTTTTCGACAAGGCACACCTGTGACCGTCGCCAACAGCAGCCTCACCAGAGCAAATCTGCAAAAAAAAGGCAATTTCAAACACCGACAGTTGCTTAGCGACTCGGCCGATAGGAGAAAGCAAGTTTGCCGAGGCGGATGGCAGTGAATGATGATTTAGCTGAGAGGTGCTAGCAGAAAAATTAGGAACAAGAACAAAAGTCTGGGCCCCTAGCTCTCAAGCCTGGCAATAATCATGCAGCATCGCTTTACCAAGCAGCAGCATCAGTCAACAAGCGGCAAAACAGAATTCAACGAGTGATGTAGAAAAATACATCGCTCTAAACGAAAATCTCTGGACAAGACAGCCCGAAAGCTTACGGCTGGTCAAAAACAAGGGAAATGGATGTGACAAGTGAGCTCATAGAATCAGCTTTACTTTGAAGACGAAATCGGCTGAGGGTAACTGGGCAAGAGCCCTGGTGCGATCTGTGGCTCTGAGCGTGCCGACCAGATTATTCCACAGGACAGCACTTTCGGATGAGTTGAATTCCGAAGAGCGGTTAGGCGACTTCAGCTCCTTGACATCAGACTTAACAGAGGCACTGCTGAGTATGTAGCATGGGGGCTAAGCAGACAAGAGCAACACGTCCCGAAAGGGCAGGTCAAGCAAAGCAGACAAGAGGAGAGTATTCGTAATTCACCGTGGGGTTAGCATCTAGCCCCACGAGTACTACATTTTAAGGAAGTTACTGCCGACTTCACTAACTTTTCCAGGGATAGTAGGTGCTAGAAAGTCTAATCCAGAAGCAAATAATCAGCCCGTATTCCCACTGCAGAAAGCAGGCAAGATCACCGATGGCTTACAAAGTTCGTTCTACGACCGGAGCATTGCAAAATCGTGTTTTGCTCTATACCCCCACATTTTTGGGTCATGTACACATGCTCAAAATGACTTGTTATCTGGTCGGTTACTGACACCGGGCACATGCCACTGCCACAGTCAGGCTTTGTATGTATGCACACAACTATGAGGATCTGGCTGGGGAAGGCATTCACTTCGACGAAGAGAAACGTGCACGGCTTAAGACGATTGTTAAATTGGCAAACCTTACCCCCCTCTCAGAATGGGGTAGACTCAGTGGGCCGACAATGTTGATGAGGCATAAAATCTTCTCCTCCACCTCCCCCACCCCACCCCCGCAAGAGTGCAGTGTCAGAGAAAGCATTTTGACGCTTTCGCAGCTCGGTTAGTGCAATAACAATTTGACTGCCGGCGATGCCACATTTATATCAAGATTCCTGTCAAAGGGAAGATGCCGATGGCTGATCAGGGATCAGCAGCTCTTACTACACATTGGGGAGAATGGCGCTTCCAGCCACTACTTTGCAGCAACACGTCAGAGCCCTAACGACAGCAGCCAGTTGAAAGCAACACGAAGCATATCACATGCAAAGACACGCGGTGCCAGACACGATACCTTCTGAATGGAAGCAAGACACTCGATGTACAGCGCCAGGCACCCTGCAGCCGCAGCAGCCGAGCCAGCTGCCCCCGCCTGCTGTGTGGCAACCACGTGGTCTAAGTCGCTGCAAACACAGAGCTCAACTGTGGCCAGAGCAGGTGCAGCGGACGTGCACTATCCTCACGAGCACATCACATTAACACAGGCGACAGCAGGTCGACGTGGCCTCAAGTCGGGAATGGACATGCCAAGCACGGTTCGAAAGGCACGACTCAGTCTTGGCACAAGATTGAGCTAAATGAACTGGATGCAGGAGCTTCGACACTGCAAACAGTCGATCACTTGCCAAGATCATAGCAATGAGGTCTCAGAACTAAAAAGGACAAGTATGCCAGACTCAAGGCTGTAAAGCTGCCAAGTGTTTAGCGTAATTAAATCTAAACCTTAGCCACTGAAGTTACAAAATTCTAATCCTGCGTCTGGATGCAGTAGAATCTCATGTGAGGCACGTATTACTACATATCCTAACATTACTACAGATCCTCACTATCGAGTCACCAGCAAACGGCATAGAGGCCAAGTTCCCTTAGCACAACTATCAAGGCTGATAACTATAAGTTATTGTTGATAAAGTCTCCCAGCCACATTTGATAATTATTGAAAAATATAATTCCTTGTATAGCGCATTAAGAACACTTATTGTCTATTCAGGAGCTACAAATATGCCACGGGGCTTGAGCCACAACCTCGGTCAGCTAATACACTCCCCTTGGCCTTGGTTCAGGCGAGCACCTTAACCGCTGGGCCTAACCAGCTCGGCATGTGTATTCAAACAATCTGTAACGGCTAAGTTATTCTGGACCATCGATTGTCATAATAATAATAACACACTTGATAAAGCAATCACAGAGAACTCAATCTCTTTCTAGGCACTTTACATTTGTTGCAAAGGAAGCATGATTCAATGATTAGTAGTCGCATGCTCAATAAACAAGAATAACACGGTTAGGGGTAACATACACAGGGTTAGCATGCAAGTGTGGTTAGTGGCAGCATGCACATTGTCAGCATGCATAAACAAATAAAGGACGAATTACAGGGACCCACTGAATGCTGTGATAACTAAGTGTGTTTTCAATTTCTTTTTAAATGTGGTCATGTCAGGGGGTGTCGTGCTTTGTGACCATACGAACTAAAGGCACGGTTTTCCAAAGAATTTTAGGGTTTGTACGAGGTATAGGTAAACAGTTACATTCCAAACAGCTGGTGGTACGATGTTTTAGTCTGGTGGGGCAGTAGATATAATAGGTAGACTGGAGCCAAAGAATGAAGGGACCTGAAAGTAATTGACAAAACCTCGAAGTCGATGCGTTACTTGACTGGTGCCAGTTCAGGTCCGCAAGAAGTGATGTAATGTGTCATGATCATGAACTCTATTGTTTAAGGGGTAGAGAGATAGATATGTAGTCTTCTGACATGGCTGCATTTTGAGATTAGTGGAACACGCCAGTGACTGGAAGCAGTACCCACATTTTTACTTTCGATTTGCCCGTTTTGGAAATGCCAATGTTTCGGAGGATGCAAAGGCACGGCGAATGGCTTGAACTCTCTATGAACAAATCGGTAGCTAACAAACTGAAGAGACATTTTGTATTGGATTTCCTTTTTTTGCAGTATTCAAAGTCCGAGACAAGACCTGGAATCTCATAACGGCCGAGACCGTGATGCACTGTCGCCACTTGTTTGGCCGAGTGATTAAGGTGCTCGCCCCGACCAAGGTCTAGCCTAGGTCGTGGGCTCGAGCCCCATGGCGTATATGAAGTGCCTGTAATAGAGATTAAGATCTCTTAGGGTGCTATACAAATAAATAATATATTATTTTATTTATTTTATTTTATTTACCGAACCTAAGCAAAAGAGTTGAAATATCAGCATCCATAGTAAAGCTATGCAAAGACATGGTTAGAAAAAGCTTATAAAAAAGACACAATCTACTTTTGATAGCTGGCAAATTCCAACACCGGTATCAAAAACCCGACTATTACCAAGGACCCGGTGCCTCTAGTCCCCATACACTGATGCCCATCGACATGGCAATCACCGACCCAAAATATCTTCGATTTTCTTGGTGGGGTATTAAGTTGAAAGATTTTTGGCTATTTTTAAGGACAAAACAGCCCTTATTTATGCAACCTCGGTGTGTGGGATGATTTTCTGGCCGGAGCCTATATAGTATAATTAATAGTCTTAATGGCCAGGAATTTACTGCATATGCAAAGCATGAGAGCACCATTTCAGCCTTGGCTATTGTGGCATTGGGCCATATTCAATCCACGACCATACCTCGGTTCGTCTCAATCATACTCAAAAGCTGGCAGGAGGACCTACCACCGAGTGAATACAATAATGGCATGCGAGCACTTGACACAGACTATGCACACCTAGACAATAGCTGGGCGACACGGGCACGTCACTTAGCATGCCAGAGGCAAGTAATATTTCGAAGCATCCAGTGCTATTCTCACCCAGGGCACCATCCACTGTAGCAAGCATGATGATGAGGAGAGTTGGGATGGAGGGGGTGGTAGTGAGGCTTTAAGGAGCCACACCCCTGCAGTTCAGTCTCTGCCCACAAGCAAGCATGGCCCAGAGCCGCAGCTACAGCGAGCGACAACGACCCGGGCGTGTGCACGCACGCAAGACTTGCACTGCACAGCCTCGGCAGAACTACGGACACATACCGCTTGAAGAGGGCAAGCAGCTGCAGCCTCGTGGTCGGCCCGTGCTTGCCCAGCTCTTCACGCAGCCGCCTCTGCACGTCGGCAACAAGAATGCTGCCTGGCCGCTGGCTGCCGCTAGCATGCTGGGGCAGTGCGGACGTCGACAAGGTGGCTCCCACGCCCCCAAAGTGAGCTCCAGGTGAGGAGGTGTCTTCGAGTGAAGTCGATGCTGCCTACAACACCGAAAAATCAACATAGTGAAAAGGGAGAATGGTGGGTCACTGGCGACTACGAAACGAACGGCATGAGCAGCACCGTGGGGACAGGCGATGCCAGTAGAACAGTAGCAAAAAACAGGCAAACTTCACGATGAAGCTGATGTGGTCATCAAGTAAAAACTTATTTTGGAACAGAATAGCCCAACGCAGTATAGAGGCTACAGGAGCCAAGCCTGCCGCATGTTGTGGCTGGTGTCAATGGGGAGCTCTGAAAAAGCAGTCGACCATCGATAGCCAGACACAACGTCATTAAGATGAGGGGGAGCTTCGAGATAAGACAGAGATACAGCCTCTCTAGTAGCAGCTGACCGGAAATGTCTCCAGACAAAAGTTAACCCGAATGCTTGCATAAACTTGTGTGTGTTTTGTGCGTGTTTATGTGTGTGTGTGTGTGTGTGTTTATGTGTGTGTGTGTTTATGTGTGCGTGTGCACACATGCAACCAGATCCATAAGTATTTGTGCAGGCCAGCAATATGACCACCGGAAGATCGAGTCATATCACTTAGCATTGAAATTCTCCAAAACCAGGAGCATAACAGCTGTGCGTGAATAAAAAAAAACCTGCGGCAGCATCGTACTTTACGTTTAATAAGAAGTACTCCACAATCAGTTTTTGAGGAAAGATTGTACCTGGTGGTGCATCAATACTACTAGCCACTTAATAGGTTCATACGATGTACTTTTCCACAGCCTTTTCAGTCGCTCTAACACATTTGCACTAATCAGTTGGCTGGTATCACATTATCATGCACTCTAAAGCAAAAGTATGTACAGGTGCCGGTGGATACCACCATCAAGCTGCTATCCTGTCAATTGATTTTGACTTTTGAATTTTTTACTCTTACTTTTGGTCTAGCAACACTGAAAAAACGTGCATGGGGCGGTTTTATGTTTCCAACCACGAGAACCGAGGTTGACCAAAGATAGGCGGTTCTAATCATAGCCATTCCTGAAAAAGCTCATGACAGCCATCGAGTTGCATTTTTTAAAGAGCGAATACTCAGAGCCGGTGAATATCATTTTGCAGTCTTCAGCTGGTGCTACAACAATATATTCTTCGAATATTTGCCATCAGAAGGTGCTCAAAACCGCCACACAAGCTCACATTGCATTTTGTGCTACCGAGTTGGCTTACCGAGGTGCTATCAAGCATCCATTGCCATAAACATGGCTTTGTCATCTGAATCCTGCTTTTTTGGTAACACTTTTTTCGGCCTTGGTTAAAAATCTGGCACTAATTGGGAGTTTGCCCTGATTCTTAGCTACCTGATTTTGTGTACCACCCCCAGATGCATGTACGGGATATTTACCAATAAGCAACATGCACAAAGTAGTCGTCTCACTTGTAAGCTGGAATACTGGGAGCCACCACTCTCTAGGTTGCCACCGCTTACTCGTGGCATCGTCGACTACTTCCCGGATGCCTTTTCCTCTACCTAAGAACTAATTAGCGAATGGGATTTTCAAACAAGAATAGCACTAATTTCAGGAATATGCAAGCAGAAAAGGGAACTGATCGGATGCACAGCAAATGGCACTGCACGAACACGGGGGGGGCAGAGGACTGCTTGGCTGCCACAGGCATGCGTGACGACGAAACTCTCAGCAGTGGGGGGGGCGAGACGTGGCAACACCACCCGACCCGCCGGCCCCCACCTTCTTGACCAGCGGCACCAGCTCGGGCATCCTTGTCCTCAGGTAGTCGTAGTGCCGCAGGTTGTGCTCTTGCAGGAGGGCCACAATCGTCTCCTGCCTGCCGGCAGCATTAAGCACCATGATCAGGACGGCTATGTAGGCCGGGTCCGACATGTTGGGCTCGGTCGTGTCGAAGTATGGGTGCAGGCAGAGCAGCTCGGCGACGAGGTGCTGGATGATTGACGCATGGTGTGAGCCAATGCTTCGCATCGTCCTAGAGATCGGCAGGAACAAGAAAGCAGGTGCAGGCACCAGTCGGCGAGCGGGCTGAGGGGAGGGCGAGGAGGGAGGGTAGCTACGGACTACGCCACTGCTCCATCCCACCCCTCCTGGCCGACCATTCACACTAAGTTGGCAGCGCAGGGTAGGCTGTTGCCCATACCTCCAGACAGACAGCCGGTCGGTCGGGTAGCGCTTGAGGTTATCCAAAAGCGCCAGCACGCACTCGCGCAAGCCCGTCTGAGTGGCAATCCGACACTCGGCTAGCATCTCGTGCGTGGCCTCGCGTATCTCGACGTTGAAGTCCTGCGTACAAAGCAGCAGAACGGTCATCACATCGGGATGGGAGGTCAGACAAGCTCGCGTAACGTACAAAGCAGCAGAACGGTCATCACATCGGGATGGGAGGTCAGACAAGCTCGCGTAACGTGCTGTGCCGCCAGCCTGCAGCGGGCTGTTGTCCTCCAGCGGTAGGGGGCCGTGTGACGGCACTAGTGAGGCACGTGACAGGAGAGGCAAGTGAGGCGAGTGGGGCGGACGCGCATGGACGAGCCCTGAACTCCTACCTTAAGCACGTTGGTTATCACCTCGAGTTGATCGTCGCGAAGCAGAAGGTGCTGCATGAACTTGCGCAAGCTGCATATGGCGTTGAGGCGCACGCTTTCGATCTCGTCGTTAAACATGTCCACGAGGAAGTCCTGCGCCAGCCGGGCGAAGGACGGGGAGTTGTATGCAAGCTCGCACAGTGAGTCCACCGCAGCAGAACGAACCTCTGCATTTAAAAGGCAAAGAGAAGTGTTGTCAGAAAGCACGGCCAAGGTCGCAGTCAAGGTGACCGATATACCATGCACACTTGGACGGCATCAGATGAAAGTTCGGCTGGCCAAAACGGCACAGAGGGTGCTGTCCGACGTCAATTACCCCTTTTAAATCCTCCAAGGCAGTGGCCTCAATGGTCAAGCACCTCTGCTATCGAGACACCCATTCTGGCAGCAGCAGTGGCAAGCAAACGTTGCACACATTGCACGCTCGGCTCAGCAGACACTCTAAGACAGCCACAATATTAGGGGTGGCAGTTCTATGCACAGTGAGGACGGTTTCGATCAAGAGGTTCGATCCAGCGTGCAGTCATCATACCGTACAGAGTGCATCAGCACTAGCAAGCCGCCTCACTGGAGCAAGCCGCCACACTGGAGCAAGCCGCCTCACTGGAGCAAGCCGCCTCACTGGAGCAAGCCGCCTCACTGGAGCAAGCCGCCTCACTGGAGCAAGCCGCCTCACTGGAGCAAGCCGCCTCACTGGAGCAAGCCGCCTCACTGGAGCAAGCCGCCTCACTGCAGCAAGCCGCCTCACTGCAGCAAGCCGCCTCACTGCAGCAAGCCGCCTCACTGCAGCAAGCCGCCTCACTGCAGCAAGCCGCCTCACTGCAGCAAGCCGCCTCACTGCAGCAAGCCGCCTCACTGCAGCACGCCGCCTCACTGCAGCAAGCCGCCTCACTGCAGCAAGCCGCCTCACTGCAGCAAGCCGCCTCACTGCAGCAAGCCGCCTCACTGCAGCAAGCCGCCTCACTGCAGCAAGCCGCCTCACTGGAGCAAGCCGCCACACTGGAGCAAGCCGCCTCACTGGAGCAAGCCGCCTCACTGGAGCAAGCCGCCTCACTGGAGCAAGCCGCCTCACTGGAGCAAGCCGCCTCACTGGAGCAAGCCGCCTCACTGGAGCAAGCCGCCTCACTGCAGCAAGCCGCCTCACTGCAGCAAGCCGCCTCACTGCAGCAAGCCGCCTCACTGCAGCAAGCCGCCTCACTGGAGCAAGCCGCCTCACTGCAGCAAGCCGCCTCACTGCAGCAAGCCGCCTCACCGTAGAACTCATCCTCAAGACCATGCACAAAGGCACCACAAGCCCCGATCGATATGAGGCTGACAGCGTCAGCATCCACTTCTTCCTTCGGGGCATCATCTGCCCAACGAGATCCGGACGACCATTCGCCTGACTGGAACTGATCTCGCTGCCGCTCGTGGGCACTCTCTTTTCTCTGAAGCAGAGTCAAAATCATCATGGCTATGCTACCAAACGGAAGCAGCAACAAAGGGCGACAGGGCGGCTGATTACTGGGCATAGCTATGCCACAGATGTCCTAGTGGAGACAAACACATTTGGGTAAAGTCGTCACTGTTCATATACCACATTCAATAAATACTACTTCATCACAACAAGCACACACCAAATAGTACCAATATGAAGATAAATGCAAGCAAAACAGACAGAGCTCACTTTTGCCACGGATATCAAAATCGCTCTGTTGCCCCCTCCTCGTTGAAGAGATTGAATTGACTCCTTGTTAAAGTTGATGTGATCTAGCGATAATCAAGAACGCCCTGACCTATCTTTGGACTAGTCCAAGAATAGCAAGAAAAAGTGATATCACACGCGGTTGCTGTGTAGGTAGGTAGGGTGCACTGCTGCTGCTACAATTGGCAGTGGTTCTCTTCTACATATCTGACAGAGGCATCTTCAGTAAACATTAGTCAATTATTACGAGGGGGAAAGTCGCATCTAACAATGTTGTTAAAACATGAAGCCTCACATCAAAGGGCAAAGGACTAAGCCTTGAGGTACATGACCCTGAGGCCTATCGACTACGAGCTTGCCAATTAGCTCTCACCTCAGACAGAGAACAATACCGAACAATAACTCACCGAACAATAACTATTGATAAACCTTACCACTGCTCTAACGACCGAGCTACAGTGTACAGGTGAGCTAGGTAGCACAGCCAGAGAATTTTTACAGAGCTCCAAATCTTTTAAGGGGTTAGCTGAACTTCAACATTGCCCAGACTGACAAATCATACAGGCAGCTGAAGGGGCGTGAAACCTTCTTCTGGCTTCTGGGCTTCCTTGGGGGGAGGGCGGCAGCTATGTGCTCTGCCTGCCATGTCCACGATTGGGGGCACGTGTTAATGCTGTGCGCCCAAGTTCGTCAGGCCTTAATGGTCATGCACACCCCGCGCCCGGATCCCATAGTCATGTGAGCCCACGTGCACTGCATCGGTTCGCCTCTACAAATCAACGTCGAAATGACACAAATGACACGAGTGCAAATGGCTTGCAAGGTTCTAGAAACACGCAAGCCACTCGAAGGCAGTCTGCTCAATGAGGGTCACTTGCAGATGCCAGCTGGTGCTTCCATCTCCCTTTAAGCTAACCACCATCAAGAACTAGTAGGCAGAGAAAGCCAGGTAAACTCTGGCTTCCTTCCCTCATTCTTTCTGCGTTTTCCTCCAGGCAGTGCATGGGCTTGGCTCTCGAGAGCCAACAGAAACGACGAGACAGCCGCTTTGATCGCAAAGCTTTGATCGCTACCTTCTTCTTCCCAATCGGGCGGCACGCACAGCTCAGGTACTAGGACGCTAAGGCCAGGCAAAGAGCATGCTAACGACGACCGATGCTCATAGCTGCACGAGCGATCATGCAAAACGCAAGGCATTAAAAGGAGAAGAGACTACTACAATGAAGTGCAGCAGCGTACGACTTCTGCCGACAACGATTGCAACAGAAAACTGTCGTATGAAGCCAGCTCGCTCTCGGCGCCGCGAATCCGGCAAAGAATGGATTGAATTGTGCAATGAACGGTGGACCTCGAGTCCAAAGCGACGACTCACTCGCATATTGGACATCAGTTTCTTATCCAGTGTCTGCTCTAGGAATCTCGCGCTCACGCCTCGCAGAGAGCCCTGCAAACATAAAGCGGCAACCATACTCTCTATGCCTCCACAGCTAGCATGACAGGAGACTGCTTCTGCTGCTGAAACAGAAAACGATCCGGCGTGCGCTCCAGCACACCATACAACACGAGCGACCAGCCAGCAGGTCACAACATCCTGCGACAGCATCTTACAACGAACTTCCGGCCACCAAAGGTGGGCACGTGCACAGTCGTGTGTTGGTGCATTGACCCAGTGAGCGAGGCAGACTGAAGAAAGCCACCAAGGCGTTCGTGTGCAGGAACACGAGCCCGTCAAGGCACTGCACAATGGCGAAAGTGAAAGGATTTACCAGAAATCCGCCTCGGCTTGGCCAGCTCAGTTTGGCTTATTAGCAGCTACCGACATATGTTCTGTTACAAAACATCCTGGCAGTATGGCTGCGGCTGCAGGCTGCTAATCCGTTCGGGTAATTAGAAGATTTTCTATGACGCCAAGCATATTAAAGTTGAGGGCAGCAAGTCAAAATTTGTATTGGCAGCCAAAAAATAAAAACATGATGTTGGTATGCATATGCTTAGTGTGACCGTCGCCCATCACGATTCCTTATGACGTCCCTTGCTGGTCCTTTACTAGCCTTTCAGTGTGCTTAGGGTCGTTGTCATGCCATCAAACGTAAACACCCCCAAGCAGAGAATTTGAGCTTTGAAATGCAACTTGCTTGACAAAATACAACTAGAGTATAGAACCTTTTTGACGAATCCGGTGCAGTGCTGATGCAGTGGCTCTCTCGAGCTCGGCGTTGGCAAAGAGCTTCCGATTATATTAACAAGGACGACTCCTGAAACTGTTGCGGGTTTGAGTCGTGCAGCCAAATTTCTTGTTTGCCAGCTGCAAGCAAGGTGAAGCAGCAGCTGCCAGGGGTCTTCTGATGCTATAGAAACGGGTCTGCTGAATCATCTACTTCTTAGCTTTTTCCTAATCCTTCAAACGCTAGCATTCATCATGCAACCTTGGCTCCATTATGTTGTGCATCGATGCATAACGAGTACATAGTCGGGCACCTAGTGTGAACCAAAAGCAATTCGGGTGTTGACTGCTCGCAAGAAAATCCACACTGGTAAAACTCACGCAGTTCCCACAGCTTGGTCGAGTTTTCCTGCCGAGTTAAATTTTTGTTACACCACTTTACTGGTCGGAAATTAACAAAGCCTCTGCAGCTAAAGTCTCCGGGCTATGCATCTGTCAACACCTAGGAGTGCCCTCTGGCAAGGAAGGTCTGGAGCACATTCTTCTTTTTGTCCATAAGCTCAGCTCCAGAGCTACCCGAGCTATGCTAGGGCTCCATCAGGCTGAGGTGGCACTACGCAAATCCATCAGCTGTCGTTTCGGCCACGATCGCAACTTTTTGCATTTATCACAATGCCGCCGCTAGCTGCTCAGCCACCGGCTTTGGGTACGGCCCATCCCTGCCAATCCCTCACCCATCCATCCGACTCCAGGCGGCAGCTGCACGGTACGGAAAATGCACCGAAGGCAGGCAGCACTAATTACCATCAGCCTGGCAGCCTCGGCCCTGACTTTCCAGGATATGTCGTTCAAGCAGTTGCAGATCTTGGCAAACCCGTCGTCGACGATGCGTAGCTCTTCCCCAGAGCCGGCAAGACGAACGAGCCTGGGCGACCAAAGTGTGAAGACGATGACCTCGCTTCAGCAAGCCTCCGGCCATGAGGAACGCTAACCAGCCAGCGCAGCGCTGCACTGCACTTTGAGGCGCAGCAGCAAGCAACGCACTCACGCTTCTGGCGTCGTGTGGGCGAAGGCCCAAACGACACGGACGGCAGCTACACGCACGTCGTCCCAGTCATCGGACATGGCGGCCGATGCGCGGTCGTACACGAGGGACCAGTCGCCGGAGGCCAGCTCACCGGCGGCCGAGCGCTGCCTCATCAGCTGGAACAGGCACTCCAGAGCGCAGCGGCGTGCACGAGCATCGCCATCGCTCGAGAACTCAACGAGCAATCGCTGCAGGTCGTCGCTGGCGCCACTGCGCTCGCCGCCGGCTGCCGCAGAGGCAGAAGCAGCGGCGGACGACGATCGGTGAGCAACGGGCGGGAGAGCGGCCGCACATGCTCCGGCAAGCGATAGTGCAGCTACTCGGACGCTGCTGCTACTCGAGTCTCGGACGCCCTGCAAAAAAGAGGGAGCCGACTCGCCCTGTGAGCTTGCAGTACGCTCAAAGATGCCTCGAGTACAGCCACCGAAGCAGTAGCAGCGGTGCAAGGCTGGCAACGATTATGACCATCGTTGCCAAGTCCTGATTAGGCAGGGCATGTCGTTCAGCATCCAGCAGCTGTTGGCTGGACATGCACAACCAGCCGGCTCCCAACACAGACGATGATCGGCGGTGACAAAAGACCCGAGCCAACAAAGCCGTTCGTTGGCCTACGATGCACTAAGCAAGTGGCCTACAGATCAACTTGTATGCCAGCTGCAGTTCTTAACACTAGCTATTGCCGGCATGTCTATATAAAAAAGAATAAAGTTACGATTTTGTAGGTGTACATGAATTTCAAACACGTTCTACATGTTACTAACATGACTGTGTACCAAGCGAAGGTTTAGCATTTAGAATTTTCTATTTGGCATAGAGGCCATAGCTAGCATATCCCACCTCGACCATGTTAGGAGTACTGATGTGTCCACCATGGCTATAACATTCTGGTATGTCGGGGGGGGGGGTCAATGCACATACACACAGCAGAAAATGCCAAAGGAGTAAAACATCGAACCATCCACTCCCACCCTTAAACCTGTGATACTTGAGTTTCATGACCCTAAGGCACGCAAAGGAGAGACCTTGGCCTGACTACTGCTGCAGTTCGTGATTTAGAAAAATTCCAAATAAGATGCTTCCTTGGAAGATTTGAATCAGTACAAGATAAATAGACAGACAGAGATTGCAAAAGAAAGAGGCAGAGACAGAGACAATGACAAAGAGAGACAAAGATAGAGAGGGATAGGGGAAAGGAAGAGACAGTGGGAAGGCTGGAGATAGGAAGGAGAGGGAGAAGAGAACAATAAAGTAAATGAGTGAAGAAAAAGAGAGAAAGCACAGCGAATTTATGAGTAGCAATAGTAGTAGCAGTGATGGGCTGATTGGAATAACATTAACAGGCACCATAAGGTCTGCATTTCCACCGTGAATATTAAGAATTGGGGCTAAGCGACACAGCCAAGCTACCTCATCCTACCAACCATTGATGGTAAGCCAAGAGATCAACATAAAGCTCACTATAGGTACACCAGTAGTTCAATCAGCAGGGCAGTGATGACTTAATTTAATTCATTTGTATAGCCTCCTAAGGGAACTCTATCTATATCGAACTGCTTTACGTATGCCACAGGGCTCGAGCCCATGGGCTTGGTAGTTAAAAGGTGAGCGAGCACCTTATCCCGGGGTCAAACCAGGCTTGCATGAACACAAAACCGACCAAACAGCTTGGCCCCAAGCACCGTGGGAAAGCACCAATGACAAGCTGTCTGTCACACAAAGACCAAGAGATCAGTAAGAAGAATTGGAGTCACTGATTGTTACCGACCGTTTGACCAAAAGCAGCTTCGGTGGTAGAATAGATCAATGACTGACGCCCATAAGAAGCCATTAACAAAAACCTTGAGCAGTACTGCAAAAAGCTGTCTAAAAAACGCAGGGCAATCTATGCCAAGGATAGAAACCGATGCAGTAAGGCTTCAACCTAAGCCAGCACAGTACTTCCATTGAAGCCAAGCATGCCGAGTCCTAAACTCACCTCTTTTGCAGCTGCAGTGCATGCTGAAAGCACAGGCCTGCTTACATGTAATGCCGAGGGTGCAGCTGCTCGAACCAAAAGGTGCCTCATGAGCAACAGGAGCTCACTGCGGACAGCATGTGACTCTACAAAAAAGCAGACGCCTTGATGATCTCTCGGTGCCATCACACTCGACGTGTTGCGTAACACGAGCTGCATCTTACTCTCTGTCTTAAGGAAGGACTGCGCTTCTGCCAGAATGAAAGCAACGTTTGCTGCCGGCAGCTTGGCGAATTCGGCAAGCGTGCGAATAATGGCCGCCCTAGCAGAAGCGCCAGTTTCTTTGAGGAGCTGTCCGCTCAGAGCATGCAACGTGCTCGAGCTATCGTCTTGAACGCCGCCGGCTGCAATGGTGTCTCGACAATGCAGAAGGCAGCCAAGCACGTCTGCTTCCTTTGCTGCACCAGAGAAGTCGATTCGTGACTGGGACGGCTGGACAGGAGGCAACACCAGCGAGGGCTTGCGAAGCCTCTGCTGCAGAACCGGCTGCTTTTTCCGCGGCGGCTCGGCTTCCTCCTGCTGCGACAGATAGTGCGATCGCTACTATTGAATGTGCACATCGGTACTTGGCTTCGCAAGCTCTATAAGGCTGATCGTGCATGTGCACTACTCGCTAAAGAAGCACATCAACTGTCAGTCATTTTGGGCATTGGCCTCCAGTTGCTTATCTCACAAGAAGCAGATCTATCGGTTTTATACTGCCGAATGGGTTACCAGCCACTAATAGCATGCGGTGGCGTGGTGGCAGGCAGGGAAATGTCAAGAAAATATACTTATATTGTAGTCCGACAATCAAATATTTGTTTAGGGGAACTTTCAAAAGACAGACATGTTAGAAATGGGATCGAAAGTTCTGACGCCCTACACATACAAGAAAAATGAAAATTCTTCTTAAGCAGATGCAAACCAGAAGCAAAATGTCCACAAAAAATGTATCCATCTGCATCACGTGCGATTTGCATCCCAGCTTGTTAAATGTGTGAAGCTTGGTGAGGTGCATTCTTTTGACTTTTATACAGCTTCATTTTCAGTGCAGCTTTATGCCTCATACATTCCATAACTCAACTAAACTGTACGTATCTGACTGAAGTTTGAAATGTGAGTTCAGCTCTTCTTGTACATTCTAAAAAAACCTGATTTCTGTTGGATTAAGTTTGCTGCACACGTCATCAAACGTCTAAAGGCTTTATTTTCTGCAATCATGGACATGTAGAGCCAAACTTGAAAAAGCAGCATAAGCTCCATTGAACCTGGTCTGGGTCGTACCTGGAAGATGGTACAGACAAGTTGGCAAGCTATTATACCAGCCAGATTAAAAATGCCTAGATACTGATTTGAGTTCATGACTTATAATGAATACGATCCGGTTATATCAAAATCTACTGTGTGGGGGCATGAACAGCCCAACTCATATAATAGTCAATCGGTTGCACTTTGGGCATCGAATGGGAGTTGTACTGGGCGACTATAGCCGACTGTGGCGTTCGAATATACTATTCTACGCAAAGCATGTGGACTTTAAGAATTGGGAGTTTCTTATTGCTGCCATCGCTGCTTTATTGTTTTTTATTGCACAGCCACCGTCAGGAATACCTGCGTGTACAGGCGCTCTATCTACGATTCGATAGCAGTGAGTCGAGGCCTTCATGGTATTTGTCGCGCGTCGGCAACGACTAGCACCGTTACGAACGCTGCGCTTGCGGCGAAGGACCTTTAATGCAGAACCTGCTACAGCGCGTTGGTAACGCATAAGAGTACGCAGGCTGGACGAAACGGGCTGTCATAGCAACGCAGCGAGCATGCGACGGTTGCGGGAATTAGCACAGCAAGTTTTCAAGTATCAAATAGCGGCGACACCAGTAAGCAAACGATACCTGAGTGATGCTAGCAAACTCCGCCACGGCACGCTTCTTGAACGGCCCCGCCATGACCCAACTACAGTCGGTAACATGCCGGCAGTGGGTACCACAGGAAGTGCCTCATGCGTCGTAAAATCTGGAATTAAATTTCATGTCGCCACCTCACTGAGTTTTAAAGTAACACGTAAATTTTTTTAATCGGTAAATCACAGTTTTATAAACTTTTTGTTATAACCCTAGAGGGTACGACATTGCTTCTACGCGGGTTCCGCTTCAAGTCGCCGACCGCAAAGGTCTGTGTGCCTAGCCTAGTACAGGAAAACGTAAAGAAGAGGCGTGTCCTTCATATAAATCTACGAAGCTTTATGTGGTCTACAATACCTATACTGGCTAAAAGAAATGGAAAAATGCGAGAGTTGGCCAAGCTGTCCTGAGGAGACGTTTCTGCTGAGGCCGAGCGTAGATATACACCAGTGTAAGGGGAAACACCCGGAAGTGCCGCTAGCTTAGTTAAAATCGTAGGAATTTCCTCTACTCATCAGTTCGATACTCGTCCGTGGTATGGATCGCTGTGATCAGAGCATTTCAAATGCATTCGTGCATTATAGTGAAGTAGCAACGGATGACTTAGTTAGAAGCAAGAGTTTGATGGAAGAAGTTACCTATCCTCAGTTGCGCACCTATCCGATGCATGGGACTCCTGACCGAGTGTCTTTATCCGAGCGCTTTGGCAGAGTGAGAAGCTCCGCTTAGTCACTGCCTTCGAGACAGCGTATATGCCTTTGGTCACAGTATTTCAAGATTGCGGACAGTTGACTTGGATCGATGCTTAGATGCTTTTAAATAGATTTTTATAGATGGATTTTTAAGTGGCGAGGGCCGAGCCTTGAAGTAGTAAGCCAGCAAACGGCTCGTAACATATGCGTGTGTGTACGAAAATATAAGTGGCAATTGAACGAGATTACTGTAGCAGCAGCAAGTTTTACACTACCGGTAGAGACTTCGATGGAGTAAATGACCTAAAAAATGACAGTTTATGAGAACGCTACTGACTCGGGGATCAGCGTTTGAAAGTGCATCTGTATGAGCTTCGTCGTGTGCAAATTTCTTTGCAATCGCTTTGCTCTGGTGATTGAACCAATATTTAGCCTACATAATCTAGACTTGCGAAGTCACATGAAAAATCAAAGCATTTCGTAATTTGATTTACGAAGCTGAAAGTTTGGAGGTGGAACCTCGCAGCGACACTCGTTGGTTACCTAATGAGTCTCTCGTTGTTGCTGCCTCCGATGAAAGTTTTGCTTATGTCTAGTTTCTAAAGCACGACACTGATTGGCTGCCTCCGTTGCTTACCCGCCTCGTTGTTGGCTGTGATAGTTGGGAATATATTCGGCACGCTTTCTTCTATTTTGACAGGAATCCATTTATATCAAAACTTAAGATTTGTTGTTCAAAAACCAGCGCTTACCTATTTCATTTTAGTTGTAACAAATCAAGCGGGCGATTGGTACTTCCGCCTCGAGTCACTCGCACTCCAAACGCGAATGAACCTGCAGAACTTGACACTGAACTGTGTGTTTCGAGGATCACGCTGTCGCGTTTGCCTCGCCAACCGTTTTTCAGTCTAGCTAAAGGTGGCCTCAGAACAGCGCCGCCTGGATCTAGAGGCATAAAAGAAGATGAAGGAACACCCATGCTGTTCTGTGCACCACACAGTGTTGGTAGACTGCCTGCTGGGCACGCTCACTTCTGCACCGTTACATACAGTCTTGTAGCACGTACTGTGCTTTGGAGGGGGCCATTAATGTCGGGTCACTGTGCCCTAGCTATGCGTAGACCTATCCCTCTCCAAGCCAAACGTGCCAGTAACGGAGGTCCGGACGCCGGCAATGAGGAATCTACAGTGAGGGAGAATTCATAACAGTCTTGGGTAAATCGGCCATGCAGCACCTGCATAACGTACGGGGAAGTGGATGCCATTGTTATAACATGCTCGTAGAAATGCTGAACATAAAAGGTGACCTCTTGCGGGATTGTTATAATAATAATAATAATAATAATAATGTAGTTGATAAAGCGCCCTCAGAGAACTTAATCTCTTTCTAGGCGCTTTACACTTGCTGCAAAGGGAAATGCAATTAAATGGTAAGTAAAATCATGCTTGAAAAACAAACAAAATGAATAACATGGTTAAGGGTGACATGCACAGGGTCAGTATGCAAATGTGGTTAGTGGCAGCATGCACAGTGTCAGCACGCATAAGCACGTGAAGGACGAATCACAGGGACCCACTAAATGCTGTCCTAAATAGGTGTGTTTTTAAGTTCCTTTTAAATGTAGTCAGGTCAGGGGATGTTCTGACGCAGGTCGGGAGGGAGTTCCAGGCTTTGGGAGCATACGAACGTTGAAGATACGATGCACCAAGATAGGCAGTCCGAGCACTCATTGCAACATCTGAATGGTGCCACTCCACGCCTAGTGCAGTCAAAGCTTTAATTTTTATTTGAATTGAGCTGTGAAACAAGTTATGCATCAGCCGTAGCTGGAGCTTCGTCAAGACTAACTACTTGCAAGCATTAACTTGGATACGATGCGGTTATTATATGCCAGTGTTATTTGATGTAGGATGGCGCTGCATACAAATCGTCGCATGTGCAGGCAACTAATTGTACCAACCTATTATCATCAATTCCTGAGCTCTGTTATCAGCATTGGGCCATAAACCGTCCCTAGCTTAGGCTACCTATAGATCCGCTGCCGATCCAAGAATTCAGTCTGAAACAGCCAAAATGTTGCCAAATCTACCACCTTATGATGCTCATCCACAACTAGATATGTAATGTAATTTATCTCAGTCTTTAACTCCATAAAGCCACAAAGACTATGGGGGAGTTATGCAGGAGAGCTTTGTATAGCGCACTCACGGCCAAAGCGGCTTTCGGTAGCCAAAAGACTTGAACTAACACAACGAAGAGAAAATGAGAAGGACAGCTGAGTCAGGAGAGCAGTTGAGATGGTGAGTAGCATGAAAATAGAAGCTTGGGACGGCTGGAGAATATTTGCCACAGTCGGCAGCCGAAGAGTAGTTTTCTTTGCATAAGAATAGTGGAAGTGAGTTCCACAGCCAAGTTTATGCAGAGCAAAGGCTCCTGTCGCAAACGATCTTTAAGCGGAGCAATGGAGCAGCTAATTTATTGTCCATGCAGGACCTGAAGGTACGAGGAAGCAGTTCAGCTAGGTATGAAGGAATCAAGCCGTGGCGGGCCATACGAGTCAGCATAAGAACTTTGCACTATATCCGTTGACCATCCAAGCTCTTTCATCAAAAGAAATACCTGGTCAAACCTCTGGGATTTGTAACCAGCCTTGCAGCCATATCCATTGCCAGCTGCAGTTGCTTTTTCGGTAGACCAGCCATAAAGGGAATTACAATAGTCTGGCCGCCGCGACAAAACCCAAGGATCTTGGAAAAGGATCGCTAGCTGTGGAAGCAGTCTTCTTACAGAAGCTTTCCGAATGTAGGAGGCTGTTGAAGGCGACACCTAAATTCTGAGCACGTGGTGATGGTCGCACAAAAGCATTGCCTATTAGAAGAGCAAAGCCTTTTAGTCTAGCCACACGCTTGAGCTGTCCTATGAGTAGCCAAGTGAATTCCTGTCCACTGGGTGATGATAACCGTCGTTTTTGGATACCCTTAGAAGAGAGAGGAGAGTCAGCACAGGCAGACGGACATGCACGATACAGGGAGTGCCAAGTCAAGGATCGCATGGCCCACAACTCCAGCAGCTTCGTCCCAGGAGAGCTGGGTGCGTCAGTGGGTGCCAGCTCGGTAGCTGCAACGCACAGGATAGCGCCCGACACAGACGCCACCTGTTTCAGCACACAGCAGACACGAGCTGGTAAATAAGCTGGCTTACTGCGATACTGTCGCCTCCGATACGTGGCTTCCGATAGGGCCTTAATTGTTTGTTTTGAAGAGATCCCGCTTCGTCGGTCGTTCGGTCGGGCAGCACACATCGCGAGCGATATTCTCTACGAAAGCGGGAGGGGTCTGATTGCACTGGTCTGCATAAGCTAGACAGACCGAGGTCCCCCGAGGCTAGCAGTTGCTAGCAAAGTGAGGCTTCGCTGGGCTTGCGTTCGGAAAAGCTTGCGACAGGTCATGACGTCTCCGTCGGCCAATTACGGCTCCAATGGACTGAGCCCTCACCATGCCGCCGAGGCGCCAGCAAGCTCTGCGTCGGCATGGCCCAGCGTGGCCAGCGTGGCGCTGGGCGTGCTCACTTGGACCGCCTGCGCGGTGGCCTGCTACTGCATCGCCCACGCCTCGTGGATCGACACGTACAGCTATGGCCCGGACGGAACTTATCATCACACGGTTCAGATAGGATTGTGGACCGCATGTTACGATCGAATGCAGGAGCTTGCCAATGTGAATCCTGTTTGCTCAAAGGCTAAATTCACAGGTAAGTAAGGCTATTTGTAATCGGCAGCAGCATGTTGATAGCGAGGAAAGAGGTGCCCGCACTAAACGTTATTCATTACTACATTATCAAATGTTTAACTCAGAGAGTCGACTGCTTCGTTGTCGTACGTTCGAGGTAAAATAGGACTATTCTTGCACTTAATGTTTTACCCTACTCTGGGTCGCAATTCACAGCCTCCCTGCTCTTTGTATGATGCAACGGTACTTGCCTCTCGAATCATCGTTCTGATTTCCGCGTTTCCACCATTGCTAAGGTGACGAAAATTGGCTGTTCAATCGCAACTTGGACTGCCAAGAAACTCACAAGCTATGAATAAAACTGAACCGGATGTGTTTGAGCAGAGGGCAGCGTACATAGCAAGAATTGACACAATACGAAAGAACTTAAACATTATAGGACAGCCTGCATGCTTAGTGACCCCCTGCCGGCAGCGGCATCAAGCAGACAATGCAATCTGTGTTACATCCTAGCCGACGGGGGTCACTGACGACGACCAATCGAGCCGGCATCGCCCGAGGTTTAAGTCCGAAGAGAGTTGAAGAGCACCACTACACATGCTTTCGCGTTGGCGCTCGTGTAGGAAAAGACGTGAAATGAGGGAGGCAGTAGCAGGTCAAGCACTTGAAGCAGGAACGTATGGATTTCATGTGGACTGATTCTGTCGCCACGGCTGCTAAGGGCACTCGAAGTGCTTTAAAGAGTCAAATATTAGTAAACTCGTCGCCCTGGCGTTTATCTTTTCTCTGAGTTTGTAGTTTAGAGGATTTACTAAAAAATTTTATTACGCGGATTTACAAAAATCCAAGTCTCTGGGTCACAGCCAGCTAGACAGGATTTGATGACAGTATCAGTATGGGCAGCGAAGCTATCCCTGGGTTTTCTTTGCAGCATCAGAAGACTTGACGTGGGAAGCTAATGGCATTCCTGGGATGAAAATATCAAAAAATCTGGTTTTATATTAAGCCAATCTATCTTCAATACGTTTCATCTGGTAGCAAAGTCAATTATTGTCGCGGAAATCTGCGAGGAGCAGGATTTTGATGTAGTCATTCATACAGAAGAATTTGCATGCGTACGGGTGGGCGCGACTTGAGCGAAGAAAAATAGACTCGCCGAATTAAAATCTGAACCATCAATAAAGGTGCAACCGTGCCATAATGTAAGGCAAGCCGTACTCAAAGATAAACCACATTACCCTGTCGAGCGTTCCGTCGTGGTAATGGAAAGTTAAGCCCAGAAAGAAGAATAGTAATCCAATTTTTTTCACTCATCTACAAATATTAGAAGCTGTTTTGGGCAACCGATAAGCGCAGTGTCCTGCCTTAGCTCAGCTCAGCTCAGAACATGCCATAGATATATATAATAATAATACAATAACTCATGTTTATAGTTTTATAAGAGCACTATATATATATATATATATATATATATATATATATATATAGGCACTTTCATAAGCTGGACAGGAAGCATATAATTATGGTTAGGGATAACATGCGCAGCTTCAGCGAACATAAGCGTATAAAGGACAATTTACACGGACCCAGCAAGCGTTTTAAGAAGCGCTTGGGTATCTAGCTCCCTTTTTAATTTGTCTGGTCAGGGCATGTCGTGACGTCAATCGAGAGTGACAGCCAGACATTGGGAGCGTACGAAGTAAAGGCACGGTTTCCAAAGGATTTGAGATAGGTTCGTGGCGCAGCTAAACGAAGTGATTAAGAGGAACGAGGTGATGCGAATCTTGATCAGGAGTTACAGTTGATAGGTAGGTTGAAATGAGAAAATGAAGATACCTAAAAGTGAACGACAGAAACTTGAAGCCGATACGTTACTTGACGGACAATTGTCAGTGCTGGTCGGTGAGAATTGGGGTAAGGTTAGCGTTCACGACAAAAGAGCGTAGCTGTAGAATTTATAACCAACTTTATGTGCCTTATTGAACATGAAGAAAAATTTGCAAATAGCTATTACCAGGGTATGACCGCAGCATTAAGGCTCAATACGGAATGCTCCAAGGACAAGTCGTAATGGAAACTAGTCCTGATGGCGGTCAGTCTAAACTCAAAGGACCGATTTACTGGCAATCTGTTTATATCGTTGCCCCTTAAAGTACGTATGCTTACCTTTGTCTAAGCTGTGCCAACTAACTGGACGCACTTTTAAGAAACTGCTTAAAACATTGCCCGGTGCCTTTGGCAATTGTTGCACACCTCGTCAGCACTTTTCACCAGTCTCGTCGCCAGCGCCAGAGGGGCGGTCATGTCGTGCAATTGTGACTAAGAAATATCTGACAATTTCGGTGCTTTAGATTTTCTGCTGGTCACTCAGATATGTGAATGCATCGCTACCGGCTCCAACTGCATCGCCGTTCTGCTCACGATTCTGCAGCTGGCTCGTGGAGCGCTGTCCCGACTGTGCTTGCACACTCGAAGGTTTCAGGAGGAAATGGCAAAACTGATGGTGCTATGCCATTTCATCGCTGGTAAGCAGATGTCAATTTTTCTAATATTCTACAAATTCGACACGCAGCCTTTCCTCTATAATTTTCGAATACATTTTCTTTCTTACGACAGGGGCGACTTTGTTGTTCCATAACATTTCTTCCTGCGTATTATTTATTGCTAAAGTTCACCCTTCAGACGTTCGTATTTTTCGATCTTAAGGCTAAGACAATGTTTCTGCTGCTGCAACGGCAGATCGGCCCCGATATATACCGGGGGGGGGGAGGCTTCGGCCCCGAAAGGTGCGGGGTAGGAAGGCTACAGCGCCATCGCTCTAAGGCCGACCGGTTGGGGACCGGTCGCTCGTAATGAATTTCTGTTCCAAAAGGCAGAGTTGAATCCTTAGAGGACTTAGCTCCCCTGTCAAGGAATTTATTTCTACGCTCCAGCGTGTTAACGGCTGTCGCTGGGTTCGAACAGGCGTGTGGTGTCGAGTGTTCCGGGCATCAGCAGTATACGTGAAGGATCTCTATATTATTTTTCGTTCTTCGAGTCAAACTCGAGATCATGATTCACCCGATTCCGAGCGCAATCACCTAACACCACGAAGGTAGTAGTGGTGCAACGCAGTTATGGTGACGATAGCAAGTCCGCTTGCTTTTTTCAATGCAAACGCGACATCGACAGATCGAGCGGGCCTTTACCTTTACGCTTACGAAGCTGGCAGAGAAATGGCCAAGTATAGATACGGCAGCGTATTTTCTACTCACCGGCAACCAAACTAGTACACGCATTCTTTACACCGCGTAAAGATTTCTGCAATTTCCTCTCTTCATGACTCCCGACGCTCTTTCTCATTCGGCTGCAGCTGGTGCTAAAATCACCTGTTTGACCTGTTGCCTGACCGCGTGGCTGCCACAGCACACAATATCTGTATGAGCTTCACTGGCCTTCACCCCTATCGAGCATCTAATTGAATTTTAAGCTCCTCTCGCTGGCTTACAGTTATTTTCGCTCGCTTAAGACAGCGTACCCATCCGAAATCCTTGCTCCAACAGCAGTGTGTAGTCGGCATCCAGTTGTCTCGCCATTCGCCTCAAATTAAAATCTTCCAATAACCGGGCCTTCAGCTGTGTGCACTGAAGATCCCTCTGAGAATCTGAAGTCTGAGACTCCCTCGCGGCTTCTGTCGCCGCCTGCATTGGTTATGCATCTGCTCCTCTCAGCTTTCTAAGTGCTTTTGTGAACTTGTCTTTTTGGTTCCTGTGCATTTTTTGTGCTTACCTGTGCATGATTCCGTGCATGATTCCGTGCATGCTAGTGACTAGGGGTGACTGACTAAGACTACTGAGACTACTGACTAAGTGGTGGTCACGATAGTCATCGCTTGTGCTCGTGCATGCTTCTCTAAGCATGATACTTGTGTGCTTTGGAATGCTTTCAAAGCACGATACTTTGCTAGTCAATAGCCCTTGCTTATTGCTTCTCTCGCAGTGAGTTTTAAAGCGCAAGGATAGAGATCTGATTCTCCAACGTCTTTAAACAAAAGAATAGCTATTATTAATCTTCGTTATTATGCAGGCGTTCCTTAATCAACATAAGGAACCTCAAATCGCCGCAGACATAATCGAGGTCAAATTAATATCGTCACGTGCTTCAACGGCTAGACGATTAACTGAAATCGATAATTACACTGTCCAATGTTGACAGTTTTCGAGTGTCCATAATAAACTTAGAGAGAAATATAGGTGTGTGACATCACTGGTCTGAATGCCATAGGCAGATAGGGTTTCGCATCCGCCGCTGAGCTCATCTTTTGTCCACAACAGTTACTCCCGTACAAGCCGACCTGAGGCGGACCTGCTAGACAGTTAATCGCTGATGCAAAGCCACGGTCCAGGTTTTGCTCCACACTCCGCTACGCTTCGTCACCACAATGGTGGTTTGGTTGGACGCTGCGAGGTCATAGATCGGGAGTCAGACCGCAGAGAAGCTCGATTACAATCAACAAGTCGAACCGCGGTCACGGCAAAATTATCGGCGGCTAATAAATTACGGTTGTAGGAATTTATTTTACTAATAACATTCCGTTTCATAACATCATCATTAGCAGCCGATGCGAACTAAAGGTCCGGCCGCTGAGGGCGATGTCTGTCACAATAGTCCCACATTGAATTGTTTGGGATCGAGCTTGAAAACGAGCGGATGTAGAAAGTACAGCTTCGTTTATGTAGGGGCAGAAGGGACTTAGGGAAAATCACCGGCTTATTTGGCAAGCAAGCACCAAAGGATGGCTTGCTACAGGACTCACCACCCCATGACGTGGGTCGTAAAGTGCGAGCGCCTTATCATCTTATTTATTTTAAGAACGAGCAGCTGCTGACGTTCGTTCTATAAGGAGCTGGCTACCTGTGGCTGGCTACCTCTCAAGTCCGCCGCCGCCGCCGCCGCCGCCGCCGTCTTCTTCTCATTTCCTTCGCCTGGCAGCAAGAGGTCATCAGAAAGTCATCGCCTTTTTACCTACATTCACTTTATACTCTCCCTCTTGCTGATGCGATTGCCAAGCACAATCTAGGCTTTCACTTCTATGCGGATGACACTCAGTTGTGCCTTTGCTCTTTGATCCCTCCCAGCCTTCGAGCACCTCGAATTCTCTCAACTCACTTGCTGCATGTATTGATGACATCCGCACATGGAGGGCAGCAAATTTTCTTAAACTAAACGACAATAAAACTAACTTACTAGTTATAGGCAAACCCAGTGTGATTCAGAAATTGGAAAGGCTCAAGCTCAAGATTGGCTCTGCCATCAGATCTCCTGTTGAATCAGCTCGAAATCTAGGTGTCATGCTCCAAAGTGACCTCTCGTTAGACGACCACATCAGCTCCACAATCAAGTCTGCCTACTTTCAGTTACATAACATTGCTAAAATTCGGGCTTGTTTAGATAAGGATACCACCTCTAAGTTGGTCCATGCATTCGTGACATCCCGTCTTGACTTCTGTAACTCATTGCTTACTGGCCTACCGGCATGTGCGATCAGACGATTGCAGCTGGTGCAAAACTCTGCAGCTTGGCTTGTCTGTTGCCACATCACACCACTTCTCGCCGACCTTCACTGGCTCCCAGTCAAGCAACGGATCAAATTCAAGGTTGTGTCGCTTAATTTTAGGCTGCCTAGTGTTGTTTCCAAGAGAGAGAGAGAGAGAGAGAGAGAGAGAGAGAGAGAGAGAGAGAGAGAGAGAGAGAGAGAGGGGGAGAGAGAGATTGGCTCCAGCAGCCTATCTCTCAGATCTACTCCCCCCACCAGGCCAAGCATCGTACCACCCACTTTTCGGAATCCAACAGTTTACCAATACTTCGTACAAACCTCAAATCCTTTGGAGACCGTACATTTAGTTCGTATGCTCCCAAAGCCTGGAACTCACTCCCGACTTGTGTTAGAACATCCCCTGACTTTACCACATTTAAGAAGAACTTTAAAACACACCTATTTAGGACAGCATTTAGTGGGTCCATTTGATTCGTCCTTCATGTGCTTATGCGTGCTGACACTCTGCATGCTGCCACTAACCACACTTGCTTTCTGACCCTGTGCATGTCACCCCTAACTATGTTATTCATGTTGTTTATCTAGAATGATATTACTCACCATTCAGTCGCGTTTCCCTTTGCAGCAAATGTAATGCGCCTAGTGAGAGATTTAGTTCTCTGAGGGCGCTTTATCAAGTGCATTATTATTATTATTTTTTGTTCACCTCAAGACAAATCTGGCGCCGGCGTCATAGCTTATATGAGGCGCGGGCAACTGTCGGAGCTCTGATGACTACGTAATACACAAGCCGAAGTGCCGGGACTTGCGATTTGCATGCATTTAATTTCACGGAGTAGTCAAGCGAGTCTTGTACTGCAAACGGGCAACGAACACTGTACCAGTATATCTTGCATGTGTAAGATATTGAAACGGTGGCGGGCGTGCTAGATAACCAGATAATAGGATAGCCGAAATATTAACCGAGGTTCCTGAATTATAAGGTTTATGAGCAGGTCATGTCAAGATCTACGGTTAGGTGGCACAATCAACCCACACGCGAGAACACAGACACACACACACACACATATTCTTCAAAGGAATGTAGTTATTTAAATAATCAAAATGGTTCGCTTTCTGCTGTTCCTGAATTTATGGCCAAATAATAAAATGGTCAGGTTGTTAATTTTTTATTTCTGTATTCGTAATGTCATCATCCAGGTCATTCTGAAGCAAGAAGCAGCAGTGGTGTGTAGGGGTCCGCATTAACGCGATAACGATGAGCCGAATCATCCAAAAAGGCCTGAGCTCAGGGCGCTCAGGCGGAACAAACTCCGCGCTCGAAGAGTCGCTCGAAGCTGTAGCCCAGAAGTCAGGTGCTCGCTCTTCACGACCCGTGATCGTGGGTTCTAGTCCTGCAGTGGGCGATCCTGTACTGCCTACTGAAAAGCTGCGGCGATAGTCTTTAAGGCTCTTCTGCCGCTATATAAATGAGGCTTTTTAAGCAGCTTTTACTTCTACATTTCGCCGGACAAATGAGCAGCGATCTTAAGACGTAACCGTTAGGACTCGCGTAAGTTGTAGATATACGGACGGTGCGCTCGCAGCGGTCGATTCGGCAGCTGCGAGGCGGAAAAAGAAGATACTGGTTCGGCCCCCGCGGCTAAACTGCACGCCTGACCAAGGTCAAGGTGAACGTAGTTGATTATCGAGGTCAAGGTGAATGTGGTTGGTGAGCGAGGTCGTGGGCTCAAGCCCCATGACGTATGTGAAGCGCCTGAATGAAGTTCTCCTAGGGCTAAGGGCGTTATACAATAGGGCAAAATACAAATGAACTATATTTATATTACATGAGAGAGCTGGGATAGCGTCCGCGCAAGCGGCCGGACAGGCAGTATGTCCGGACAGAGGGATGCCATGGGGGCGTACGACACGCATTGCAATTGGCTGGCTTAGCTGGCGGCTAGCCAAAGCCGCCAGGTACCGCAGCCTTCATAAATGGGGCGTGGCAGTTTGACCATGCGGTCGGCGCAGGAAAGCGCCCAGGAGCCGCGTCCAGCGAGGGAGGCGCCGGCTAGTACTAACCGGGCAAAAGTCCCGCCCGTAGCGCTGCCAGCTTTGTGGCGGGACTTGCTGCGGCGCGGATCGTAGCTCGGACCGATTGCTCTACAAAGCCTTCCGCCAGCCCTTCCTTCCCCCCCCCGTACGCCGCTCGGGAAGAAAACTTCTGATGGATATATCGCGGATATATCGGGTCAGATAGAGCATTCGCTCGTATGCTCGCGCTTTAGTGATCCTGACCGTTGGCAGCGAGCCGGAAAGCCGGCTCGTAGCGCCTGCGCAGACACTCCCGGACGAACTGCCAAATGTGAGCCACTTGCGACAAGGCCCCCCCCCCCCTATTGCCAGAGTGCTAGCCATCGGACTGTTTCAAGAGAGCGAGAGAGACAGTGCACCCGAGCGAATCTGTGCGAAAGGAACAAGCGAGAGGTGAAAAGGCATTAGGCATGACGAAAAGTTGCTAGCGACGGTTGCCGGCGATGGAGACGGGCGGGACGACTCCTCGAAAAGGTTCCGCGGCCGAATAACTCAGTCCGACGGGGCTGACAAAGGCCTAGAGCGACGGCCAAATGGCGGAAATCGAGCGACGTGACTATCACGGCCGCGGCCTCGGTAACCTGCGAGTGGCTGAAGCACGCCAGGTCGCAGGATATCGTCGCCTTGGTCGCTCGCAGCTCCCACGCCGCTGGCATCCAGGAAGTCTAGCAGTGAGGCGGCTTTGCCTTCGTTCTGCAGTGACTCGCTTCGCGATAATGCGGACGGCGCGAGCGTACGCCGCCTCTACTCCCGCCTTCAGATGCGATGCGGCGTGCGGCTTCCTTCGCCGCCGCGCTCGCTCGCGAGCGCACCATCTTTCCCCTTCCGACGGTTTTTCTGCCACCGACCGCTCCGCGAGCTTCCGGTCGGTCGATCGCCACCGAGTTTTCGTTGCAGTCGTGTCGTTGCTAGTCTGCCTTCCGCTGTTCTTGACCGCCGCGCGGCTGGAGGGAGTGGAATTCTCAATGGCGACGCGCTCGCCGCCGCCGGAGCATCCGTATGACAGTGCGCGGATCGAGGCGGCGGCGTTGCCCGCGTCGTCGTCGTCCTCGCCGTCGTCGCCGTCGTCGCCGCTGCAGCCGGTCGGAGCCGCTGCGCCCGGAGCCAAGTCCGGCCTTGGGAGTGAAGCCTTGAGCGATTCGACGCGAAATTTGGACAAGCTTGCAAGCGGAAGCCCGACGTCTCTGGACATAACCACGCCGTCGCCGAACACGACGTCCGCAGATTCCCAGTGGCGGCGCTTGCCGGCTTTCTCCGCGTTCTCTTTCACCGTCTGGTTCCAATGCAGCGGACTGGCATTAAACGCAGCCTCTTTTGGACTGGCCGTCAGACAGCACGCCAAACGGCGCGAGAGGAAGCGCGTTCAGTAAGCTGGCACGGCATCGTTGATGCAAAGTATCAGTATTGAGCGAGGAGAGGAATCGCAAATGAAAGAGTGGCGCATTTTGCGGATCGTCTTATTTCCGAGCCGATGCATTGGTGACTTTCTTGAAATTACGCCTCAAATTAGAGCCGCAATTTAATGAAAAATTCCTTCCTCAAACGGAGCCTTTTCGCTAAGCATGGGTGAGCCGCGATGGCACACTACGTCAGGCGGTTGCTTTTCGCTGCCTCGGTACCGAGGTCGTGGGTATGAATCCTGCGGTGTCCGATCCTGTATTGCCGCTGCAACCGGTGGTGATAGCCTTAAAGGCTCATCTGTCGCTATACAGAGGAGGCTGTTGATTCAGCTAGTATTTTTTAAGAGAAAGCTTAAGCTGCCTCGATCAAACTATGCCGTATCCAACGTTACTAAATAGGATTTTGGCGAAGCAAGTCGAATGACTTAATTTTCAGTAGCCCTAGATATGCCAGAGGGAAAGGCATGCGATTTGAATAAACCGTAATTAAGGGTAACTATCAGAAAGTGAAATATAGCGTGTAATCGATTAGTGACGTTTCACATGGCTGGTTACTCCGGAGCTGAGCAATCGCAGAATAAATCGCTACGTGCGGATTTAATTTCCAATGGTATTGAATGAATCTGTCATATCCATCAATTGAGCGATCACCGTTCCAAATCTGGGTAAAGAAATCGGAGAGTGTTAACGATTTTTGTGTACAGTCTGCGAGCTCCTAGGTATTCAATGAGCGTTTCCCCCGCAAAACGTGGCGATCCGGCGATGTGCCCTGAGGCATCCGTCGCTTATCGTTGCTTCGACTCATCAGCAGACGCTCACACGAGTGCTGGAAACTCATGCCATTACCGTCCTGGTGCTTAGTGATTAGTCTAGTTTAGAGGTTGCCCTGGAGGCTGGGTTCGAGTCACACTGACTGGAGGCTGAGTTTCGGCGACGCGAATTGACGCCGACCACAAATGGAAAGTTCAAAATGCTTGTGATAATTGTGACGAGACGGAAACTCGAAGGAAGTCCCACAGTGCCGCCGTTGAGACCGTGAATTGGTGCCACTAATCGTTTCCTCTAAGGTCGTAAGAGTTACTTCTGTGAGACTATCTAGAATAGGTAAACATTAATTCAACAAGTGCGGTGTGAAAATTCCTAAAAACTGATGAAACGGATACCGCTTTCCAGGTAAATGCATACATTCCGTCAACGTCTTGATAACTCGAGTGCGCATAAACGGAGCAAATTGTCAGGCAAATTATCCTGTAATAATCCTGTATAGAGTAATGCGACGGATGGGCGTATATTCCCTTGCATATTCCCACGCGAACACTCTTACGGGCGCTGTATAACTATATACGAAGTATATGTCTGCATACATAGGCATTCTACTGGCTCAAATATGCAACGATCTATATGTACGCGCTGGTATAAATGCTTACCTATTCTATTTATCTATCGTGCATGGTTCACGTTCATCGTGTCTCCATATTGCTTACAGCTTTATTGAAGAACTAATTCGCTTGGCTTCATTCGTTGCATTCACTTTGTGGCAGATGACCGAATTTCCGTTTTTGGCGTCCCTCCATCAAAAATTATTGCGAACGTACCGCCTTATAATTAATGGTTAATGTTCGCTCGATTGCTGTGCTAATCACGATCTATCATTGGCTGATTGATTAGCTGTTTCGCCTTAAACGGTGGCGCTCTCGGCTTGTCTGCTTTTAGGCATCAGCAGGAGCTCGAGGTGCGTCCGCGGAGCGAGTCACGGAGGGTGCTCTTCCGCCAGACAAGCCAGATCAGCATGGACGCCTTCCCTCCAAGTGAATAGGTCACGTGCTATTCGCAGCAGCTCGTGCGCACAGGAATGCCGCACCGGTTCGAGACCGGACGATTCTTCGCTCCACGTCCAGAGCCAAGTCAAGACGTGGTGGATGACGAGTACTTATCTCATAGAAAAGACGGAACGTCCGAGTGAAAATCGAAGGCATGCCGAAACCCGCAATTCGCGAGCATCGATTTGGCGAAACGCTCTCTATCAG
Organism: Cristatella mucedo; assembly: GCA_009760855.2. Classification (NCBI taxonomy): domain Eukaryota; kingdom Metazoa; phylum Bryozoa; class Phylactolaemata; family Cristatellidae; genus Cristatella; species Cristatella mucedo. The sequence continues at coordinate 256,109 of WPIO01000012.1, read as the reverse complement.
TTTTGGGAGGCGGCTAACACCCAGCGTTGTTCTGTGTATGACCATGTTCCTTTCGCTTGCAGAAGAAAATCGTTCTTAAAGCATTGTAGCAGTTGCAGTATTGCTTCAAGATTGTAAAAAGTTGCAGCAAGCTTGGTTGTAGAGAGAATTTTCTTAAACAGGTACTAAACTTAAGCTGGGGCCTTTATTAATTTGTCATTTAAAAAGGGCACCTGGGCGGCATAATAGCTGTGAGCTTACAAATTCACTTTTTATAGCCACCCTAGCTGGGCATTCCTCAGACTTCGCTAATCATTGTAAAACTCATTTCAATGCAGGCAGGCCGCAAGCTACGTGCACATCCCAATCGTAAAGAATCATAATTTTCTATCAGAGATCTACCAATCGGGCGTGTTTCAGGAAATTCAGGTGGACACTATACCGCAGCTACATTTCCGTACCGGATGGAAGCTATGCGATTAACCATGCCACCTCAGAGTCGCATTACAAATTCCAGTCTGTAAAATGGAGTCGTTGTGCCACGGTTTTTGCAACTGTCCCCAACACGTGCAACTTCAACTGGTAATAATTTTGTAATAAGAATAATAATAAACAACTTGTATAGCGCCCTCAGAGACCTTAATCTCTTAATCACTTTACATTTGCTGCCATCCATGTGCGGATCTTCAAAAGGGCTTAGCAATATACAAAGGTAAAATCGTTAGTCGCAAGATGGTTTCTGACGCTCGAATTAAACTAATCGTGAGATTAATTTATTCCGAGGTGCACGGTGGCATTGATTCGATCGAAAGTGGTTTACGGTGGCCATGGCCATGGCCAACGGCCACGGCTGAAGGCTACTGACCGTGGCTAGTGGCTATGGCCACGGCCGTGGTTTGTGGAAAAAGGGGTGCCGATCCTGGCGGAGGGCAGAGCCTCTGGCCGGCACAGAAAAGAGGTCGGGTGAGTGTGCTGGGTCTGCAGAGGGCTAACTAAAGTTAGGACCTCGTCGAAGGGGGCAGGAAAAAAGATTTGATACTGTAATTCCTTTTATTAAACGATCCCGTCATTAACAAGTGATAACTGATAAACGTTCTGTGATACACGACGCCCAAATCAATTAAGCAGAATTATTTTTAAATTATTTGGACAATACAGAATCTTAATGCAGACTGCCGTGTTGGCTTACGTGCACCAACTTTTCTTTTGTCACTCAAGAAACAGCACATTGAATCGGTAGCTACAACTTCTGCTGAGTAACGGTCGTGTTGTTCACCCAAGCTTAATCGCGTTCATACCGACCGTGCACATCGGAGTATGGTTAATCTTAATCGCCACCTTTGCGAAAATCCTTACTGATCGCTCTACATCTTCGGACGCCAGTAATCTAGAAACCTACCAGAGTAAAGCTTTCCATCAAGGATTTGATGATCTCTTTACAACTTCTTGCACGAGTAGCTAGACCATGGTGGAATCTTCAGTTTGAGTGATCTGTAGGTTGCTCAGGCCTATTTTTCGCAGGACTTGCAGCCCAACTTGAGTAAAGTAATCAATGCACTTACTTTTGTGAATACCGAACTTGCCATCTGAAAAACCGAGGGGGTTGGCTAAATATTTGCCCTCAATGCAAACGAGCTTAACGAGAGTCTGTAGGAATTCAAAACTTGGAATTTGAGTGGCAATACAAGAAGTTATGATGAGGTCACCGAAATTGCCATGTTTAAATAGGCAGTTCCATAGCAAAACAGCTAGTGGATGTTGTCCATCATTATGATTTCGGTGACTCATCTGCAACAGAGCAGGCATTATATGCATTACACCTGTCGATGATGCACCTGCTTGAAACCAATGGCCGAACTGAAGGTTTATTTCGACGACTTCTAGCCCACGATGTTATATTTTTAAGATGGTAAGGAACTTACGATACGGATGTAGGCCATTAGTAGGACTTATACAGCGATACACATCCTTAAGGGAATCAGCATCACCAGAAATCGAGAGGGAGAGAGAGAGAGAGAGAGAGAGAGAGAGAGAAAGATGAGAAAGCGAGAGACCGAAAGCAAGTCATTCGGCCCTCGAGAGTTGCCTCCCAACGCCCAGCTTTCATCACCCATGAAGCACCCTGGAAGCTCACTCATCATCACCCTCTGAAAGCTTCCTTTGCAGTCCGAAGTTCAGCGACGCGAGCATTCAAGCTGCACTGGCTGTAATCCTAGCAATATCCAAAACCTTGAATCCTTGAGGCACCTGGTCAAAATACCTCACGGGCATATGCCATGCATGCGAATAATATAAGCATGTATTCTTAAAGTATGAGGACAACAATGCTAATCCTGACTCGCACGAGCACTCCGAACTGCGCAAGCAGCAACATAAGCAGGCAAAAGGCGTTCGTTCAAAGAGGCCGGGAAACAGATTGCTCTGACAGCCAGCAGGCAAGCAGGCTTCGATTTTGTTAGTTTGCACGGCGGGTGAGATCCATAAATAGTGATGTGCCTGCCCCTGCTGCCGCTTATGCGTGCTATGACTTGTGAGGCCTTTCGTCGCCCACGGGCGCGCCCGTGACGTACGACACAATGTCCAAAATGTTCGACAGCTCGTCCTCATTCTCTTCGGCGCCCAGAGTGGTAGCAGCAGTAGAGGCGGCTTTCTGCGGGGACTGCAGTATGCTGTCAATCATGAAACTAGCGAGGTGACCGCTCTGCTGCGACCGATCTGAGAGCATCGCCGGTCGAGCAATGCCCGCATGGCGGCCAGCCGACGCCTGGTCGCCAACTGCCAAGCCACTCTTGTCCATAACGGCTGCTGAGGCGGCGGCTGCGTATCGCTGCTGAGCAGTGTACATGGAGCCGCCATAGCTGCCGAGGTGGGCGCCGTAAGCCGGTGGCGCAGATTGCCGCTGCAGCTGTGAAGGCAGCCCCGGATAGTATGCATGGGCGTACGGCATTGGGCCGGCCGATGTTGCGTACCCAGGCAGGCCAGTCGCCTGCCCATAGCCACCATACAGTGACTGTCCGTAATAGGCAGGATGGGTCGATTGTAGGACTGAAGCATATGCCTGCTGCTGCTGATGAAGAAGGGGTCGCTGGCTGACGGCATAGGCTGGCGGTTCGAGCCGCCCTGTCCCCATGTCCTGTTCATCGGGGCTGCCGTATCCCAACCGAGACTTGCCGTCCTCCGCAGCTCGTACAGCACCAGCTGAAAAACCGAGCTCCTTTGCCAGGCCAGCTGAAGGCATGTTGCCAACCGACGTAGTCACGTGGTCATCTGGCGTTGTCAGCAGTGCCGAGCCACTGACCGGGCCGTGGAGGTGGTAGGGCGACTCTCTCGAGTGCAGCCTGCGGGGAAGACCGGCTTCGCTCACTTCGGCAGCTACCGGCGGTGGCGACTGGCTCTGCTCGGCAGCAGCGTTAGAGGATGGCGTGCTGTAGCGAGCCCTTTTCGATCCGGAAGCGGAAGACGTAGACTTGGTGCGTTGGGCATTTCTTTTTGTAGCGGTCTACACAAAAATATTACCGTCAAAAATCGAAAAGGAGCTCGACAAAAGAATAAGAGTTCTGAGCTAACTCTATTCCAACAGGCCATTGTGCAAAAGCGCAAGCAAGGAAATCAACAAAGCATTCCATTATTGACAGATCTCGAGGTCAGACCTTTATGTTTCCAGAGGCAGCAAATCATAGGAAGACAAGAGGGTATAATAATAACAAATCCTAGGTGATTAAATGGTCTCTTTTGTACAGCGACAGAAGAGACTTTACGGCTATCTCCATCGCTTGCAGTGGCGATCAAGGATCGCCCACCACAGGAATCGAACCCACGACCTCGGGACTGAGGTTGTGAAAAGTAACCGAATTACTTAGTGTGCCATCACGGCTCACATTGGGTGGCCAAACCACCAGCGAACACTCAGATGTGCCCGTGGCTGCTGGGAACCACCGGCACCCTTCTTATCTTCCTTATGCCCATGCTCTAGTCACACCTAGTTTCCAGCATGGCCTTAAAGATTGTAGCGCTAGCAGGAGCCACCCAACAGCAGATCAGCTGAGATATCCGGGTCTGTGCTGCAGCACCATTAAAAAAATGAAGACCAACCAAAAGCCATAAGCAGGCAAACTAAGTGCCAAAACCCTATGCATCGAGCAAGACCTACCCCGAAACCTGGGGGTTACTGATCCGGTCTTTTACCGATTAAGCTACCGACACTAACGTTCTACAACATTCCAGAGCATTGGCGACAGCCATCTTTGCTCGGCAGATCCTAGACAGTAGAACTCACTCGAGCAATTCTTACGCATTGACATAATCCCTCTTAACCGATTCCACCCCATCCCCTATTTCATCCCCATCGACTCTTGCACATCATTTGCAGCAATGCTGTACAGCTACTTCCATGCAGCTCACTTCCTCGACTGACCTCCTTCCTCAACTATGCTCATCACTTACTCTTTGCTGGGAGAGAGAGAGAGAGAGAGAGAGACAGACAGAGAGACAGAGAGGAATGATCGACGTCCCTGGGCCTTTAAGGGTAAGGCCGATCATTGTTGGCTTCTAGAGGATCAGTCACTCAAACAGGGCAGATTTGAAACTCTATCAAATGCAGAAAGAAACAAGATGGGGTCCACAGTAGATAGTCATAAATATCACCGATGCACTTATCATTAAACAATTACTCAATAAGCAATCGTAACACCCGGTAAAAACTGGGCACCAATAAGGAAGGCATGCATATAACATATCTTTTAAGCAGAAGCCTCCGGGACAAAATAATAGCATAACAATTATATAGCACAAGGCATCACACGCAAAAGCAAAGAACAAGTGAAATGAATGGGATTACTGAACACATATCGTGAGTGCATGCTGGCAGATAGAGCAGGGTGATGCACGAAGCTAATACCACTTGTACACGATAGGGCTCACATCCAGGAGTAAAAGTAGCACGACCAAAAGAGGTATAACCGGAAGGGACAGCCAGAAGGGATGCAGCCAGAAAGAGTACTCGATCCGTAGACAGATGTATTCCAGTGAGTGGGCCGTGGCGTAAGGCAGCCGACTAGTGAAAGTCTCATTGCTACTCGAGGCTGGGTAGCTAAATGGTGCAAAAGGTTTCTGTATTTGCACCAATCTCAGTAGCAGTACCAAATACACAGCGAGCGCGACGACTTTAAACGTCATCCCTGATTTGGCCTAGAGGTAAAGTGCTCGCTCCTAGCGACCAAGGTCTTGGGCTTGAGCCCTACAGCATATGGAAAGCACCTGAATAGAAATTAAGCTCTCTTAGGGTGCTGGACAAATGAAATATATACCAGGCGTCACGACGGATAAAGTCCATTACATAGAGGAGGGCATGAGGTAGGTGGCACTCACGCTGAGGTGAGGGCTGGAAATTCCTGCTGCCAATAGCACACCGACAAACATCCGTGGCTCCCCATTGCCGATCGATTCTTCCAAAGATACACATTGCTGTCGGTTGCATGTCTGGATTTACTTTGCCTAATGCAGAAGGGAGACCAAGGCCGGTGGGATCGCACCCCTTTGCTCAGCTTGAAGGTTGAGCACACGAAGGACAAAGAACAGGTGGCTCATAGCGGAGTAGACACGACAAGCCGAGAGCTATACCCGGCAGCGTGACATTTCCGGATTTTGTCAACAGCAGCAGATTTTCAGTAGGCCGAACACAACGAGCCGAACAAAACGGACGAGCAGAGTGGAGGAGAAGGAAAGAAATAAGGAGGGCAGGAAGGAGAAGGAAGCAGCATACCAACGAGTCATACTACTAACGGCCACTTGGCTCTCCTGCACTGCACTACATGGCTACACAGTAGGCGCTCGGCTAAAAGCGCCATCAAATGGATCAGTTTTTACCTAGCACGCATTCCACAACTGGAGTCCGCCGTCGCAGCCGGCCAGCCAGCAAACGCGGCCAGCTCGGTGCGCTCGCGACGCATAAGGAAGGACACTCACCGGCGGCGGCGAAGACGCCGGCGAACATCCGGTGCTAAAAGCGCCGTTCGTGCAAAACGCTGGAGCCTGAGCTTCTGTGGTGGTCGGCCTCACCACTGCCGCCGCTGCCACGGCAGCAACGCCCTCGGCATCGCGAACGGGCGCACACGGCTCGGCTTCGGCCAGCGCATCAGTCCGTCGGTCGGCCGAGCCTCTCGGAGTGGTGGCGCCTCCTGTCTGAGATCCATGCAGCTCGCCAGGCCAGTCCGTGGCAGCGGCAGGAGAGGGAGCACCGCTGCTGCTGCTGCCGCCGCCACCATGGCCAGTCAGCGGATGCGCAACGACTGTGCAGTCGGAAGACTGGCCAGCTCGCGACGTTGCGGCGACCGGCGGACTGCCCGCTTCCGCGCCAGGCTTGGCGCGCTCGCCACCACCGCTCGGAGAGGGAGCGCTGGGCGGAGGCTGTCGAGGCGACGACGACGACGAGCAGCCAGGCAAAGACTGCAGCGAGGACAGAGCGGGACGCTGGAACTGCAGTTTAACGCAGCTAAGCCGGGCAAAGCAAACTGGAATCGCCATGCCATGCCGACTTAGCCGATCGAGAAGGCACAGCACGCTGGAGCCATGGCAACTGGTGAAAGCAAGCTAGCCATGTGCTGAAACCAAGGAGAACCAGCCAAAGAAGAAGCCCCCCCATACTCATCGCGGATAGTCAAATAAAAACGGATTGCTTTTTCTAGTTTTCCTCACGTCTGTTTCGCTGGTCATAGACAGTGCAAGGCTAACCTCGAGCAGCTCATTTGGAAAAACGGATCTGAGCATGCCAGTACGAATGATAATGGCATTTTTTATGTATCAGTAGGATACAAAACACACTGGGCCAAACCAGGACACACACACCGAATGCGTACCGCAAGCCGCTTAGGCTGTGAGTGCGCTACACAAAACTCTCCTTGCGTAACACCCACATGGTCTTTATGGAGTTACAGATTGAGATACATTACATTACACACACACACACACACACACACACACACACACACACACACACACACACACACACACACACACACACACACACACACACACACACACACACACACAAAGTGAAGTGTCTACACGTGCTCCCAAAAAGCCCTGCTTAGGGAAAAACTAGTACAAGTTCAAGGTCACACACACGTGGCGACCAACTACCGATGAACAGGATGGCGAGAAGAGAGCTCACCTGGCTGTCATCGTTGGGCACAGCTGGCGGTGCCCTGGCAGGTGCACGACTGTCGCCGCACTCAGTGGACGAACCGGCGGCGCTGCCACCATCTCTAGGCGCACTCGGCTCGCTCTGGTCGCCATCGTCGTCGGCAGCGCTTATCTCGCGCTCGGAAGCCGACTCACCATCGCCGCCACCATCCTCTATGTCGTCTGCTGTTTCTTCCTTCTCTGCAGCCGACGCTCCACCCACTTCTTCCTCGTCGTCGTCCTCCGACTCAACGACGGCTCGACGGAGGCGCCGCTTCTTCTCGACGTGTCGTGGCGGGGCTGAAAGCAAACGTGAGCGCTGCACGCCGGCGAGTGCCTGCTGCCGGGCTCCCAGGGAGGCGGCACGAACGTGGCCGCTTCCCTGGGGCGCTCTCGACACAACGTCTCAACGTGCCACGAGCGGCCGAGCCGAATGCAAAGGCCGCTGCCGCCGCTGCTTCGAGGCCGCCGCTCACCGGCGGGGGCAGCGGCGCTGCTGCTGCTTCGCCGGTTCCACTTGTTCACGATCCGTGAGCGATGGCCATAACCATCGTCATCGCTGCTGGTCGCAGCCAAACGATCCGAGCTCGCAGCCAGCCGTCGGCTGCCGCCGGCAGCGAAGCTGGGATCGTCTTTTTCCTCGCTGTCTTCCTCACTGTCGGCTGCTACTTTAACTCGGCGTGCTGCCGCCTGCCGCCTCGGTCGCATTCTTCGCCCGGACCTCGCCTCCTGATCGCTTCCGCTGTCGTCTGCAGCAAGGGGGGTGGGGTGGCGGCAAGTGTGAGCCGAGCTCGATAAAGCTGGCAGGCTAACCGGCAGTTGCGGCGACCGAAAGACAAGCTGGCGACCACAAGCAGCGAGAGGACGAGTCAAGACTAACCGGGGCGCAGCGTGACTCATGCAGTACCGGGGACGTGCCACGATGACGCGCTTGCAGGACTGACCAGGGCCGGAAGGACCAGGGCTAGCAGCCACCCTTGGCTGGCTGGCTGGCGGCGACGACGACACAAGATCAGCCGATGCTTTCGGCACCTACCCAGGCCACTGTAGCTCCGCCCTGTCGCCTTGGTAGCTCGCGCCGGCTGACTGCGAGTGGCGCGTCGCTCGGGACGCAAGCCACCGCGACGTCGGGATGCACACCAGCTGCCCGGGCTGCTGCTGCCACGATCCGAGTTGGCCTCGCTGTCGCATGAGTTCGCACCGTCTTCGTCGTCGTCGTCCTCCTCGTTGTACTCGTCGTCGGTGGCCCTGTACTCGTCGCTTGCGCCGTCGTCCTCGGACGCGCTGTCGTCGAGGCCCGTCAGCTTCCTCGATTTCTTCTTCTTCCTCGGCAGCGCCGCCGCCGTCCTCCGGCGCCTCGCAGAGCCTCCGGCGCTGCTGCCGGCGTCGCTCTCGCTGCCGCTCTCGTCGTCGTCGTCCGGGCCCAGTATCGTGGACATGTCTTTGCCTCTGCTCACCGGCGCCGGCGGCATGGCCGAGTCGCAGCGGCTGGCCTGATTGGCTAGCAGTATGGTCGCCATGTCTTTGCCGCTACCCTTACGGCTACCGCTCTTCGCATTACAGTGTCCGTCGTCGGCTAGAGAACGGATAGCAATGCTAGTAGGTCGTTACGTCATCTGCTGACTAGCAGGCATCACACACAATTCAATCGTCGGCTACCTTGCATGCATGCCGGCATTCAGATTAGGCAAGGCGCAGCTACCTCGACTCCAGAAACTACATGCTTCCCCTACCATGACGTTGACATATCGCTACCTACGGCTTTCACTGCATAGTATGCTAAAGAGCAAGCAAAAACCAAGGTCGAGCAGACCAAGAAGAATGGACCCAGGCTGTGTGCCATTTCTCCTGCGGCACGGTTTCCAAGCAGCCCAAGCATTTATAAACATCTGACTTCACCGTCCTCCAGCGTTCTGCAAACTACTATTATTAGGACAGCATTTAGTGGGTCCCTGTGATTCGTCCTTCATGTGCTTATGCGTGCTGACACTGTGCATGCTGCCACCAACCACATTTGCATGCTGACCCTGTGCATGTCACCCCTAACCATGTTATTCATTTTGTTTGTTTATCAAGCATGATATTACTCACCATTCAATTGCATTTCCCTTTGCAGCAAATGTAAAGCGCCTAGAGAGAGATTTAGTTCTCTGAGGGCGCTTTATCAAGTGCATTATTATCATTAAACATTAACAAGAAGCTGCTAATACTTTTACACTCCAGTGCACCCGCATCTGTATATATTGCAGTGTGTAAGTGGCTAGGCTGAGTTGTCATTGTCTTGTCTGTTGGCGTTTGTCTTGCCACGACCTCTGCCGGTTACTAGCAGTTCTGACCACAGCTATTTAATGAGTTGGATACAGGAATCGATGCGCCAGTGTCTGCACCCCGAGCCATTACGCACTGAGCACTCATTCACACATCAATCGAGAGGCATTGCTCACACTCGAAATCGTCACCAACGCATTTTCCTAACTTCAGCAAACCATGATTAGCAAAGTGGCTACACTAATATTGGTAAAACGTAACCGACGGCCATCTTGTTCGATCGCTTTTATCAACTCCCATGCTGCCCAGGGATAACTTGGCCATCAGCCTTTGAGACCATGTTCACAGCACAATGCAACTTGAGCACCCAGCCAAAAATATTGTGCACATTCACCCCTCTACCACGAGGTTCTATATGCACCGCAGCATACCGTCGTCAGACCCACGGTCGTCCGCCAGGCCCATGTCCACGTTCTGAGGTGCAGAGCTGTCTGCTATGGCCGATTTGATGAGCTCATCGTACTCTTCGTAGCGGTAGCTGACTACTTTGCTTCTCGCGCGACAAGACCGCTTCCCAAGGGCAGCAGCAGCCGTCGTCGGTCGCACTGGCCTGTCTTCCAGATCTTCATCGAGCTCGTATTCGTAGTCATCATTGCGAGACTTTTTCTGCACTCGTTCTCTCTGCAAAAATAACCGATGAGCGTCAGCTTCTCTTAGGAAAAAAGGGCAAGAAGATCCAACAGCATTATCGATATATCGGCAAAAGAGCCTTGGCGGCTATCACCCCCCCCCCCCTTGCAGTGGGCAACACAGGATTGCCTGCTGCAGGACTCGAACCCACGACCTGGGCTGTGAACATCATTTCACATATAATAATAATATTATTAGCACACTTGATAAGTGCCCTAAGCGAACTCAAATCTCTTTCTAGGGGCTTTACATCTGCTGCAAAGGAAACACGATCGGATGGTTAGAGGCAGCATGCTCAATAAATAACAAGAATAACATGGTTAGGGGTGACACACACAGTGTCAGCATGCAAGTGTGGTTAGTGGCAGCATGCACAATGTCAGCACATATAAGCACATACAAGGACGAATCACAGGGACCTACTAAACGCTCTCATAAATAGATGCGTTTTTAATTTCTTTGTACATGAGGTCAAGTCAGGGGATGTCGTAACACAAGTCGGGAAAGAGTTCCAGGCTTTGGGAGCATACGAGCTAAAGGCAAGGTCTCCAAAGGATTCGAGATTTGTACGAGGTATAGGTAGACAGTTAGATTCCGAAAAGTAGATGGTACGATGCTTAGCCTGGCGGGGCAGTAGATCTGATAGGTAGGCTGGAGCCAATGAATGAAGGGACCTAAAAGTGAGCGGCAAAACCCTGAAGTCGATGCGTTGCTTGACTGGTAGCCAGTGCAGGTCGGTGAGAACTGGCGTGATGTGGCAACTGCACCGCTCACGACAGACAAGCCTTGCTGCAGAGTTTTGCACGAGCTGCAAACGCTTGATTGCACAGGCCGGCAGACCAGCAAGCAGTGAGTTACAGGAGTCAAGACGGGATGTCACAAATGCATGGACCCACTTAGACGTGATATCCCTGTCTAAACTAAACAAGCTCGAATTTTAGCAATGTTATGATGCTGAAAGTAGGCAGACTTGATTGTGGAGCCGACATATGGCCGCAAGCAAGCAGCATTCACTCAAACACACGCACACACACACACACACACACACACACACACACACACACACGCACACACCTAAACTAACACACACACACCTAAACCAACGCACACACACCTAAACTAACGCACACACATACAAAGGTGAACGAAAGCAGTGCTTACCAACAAGGCCCTATAAGCGACGACATAACACACCACTAGTGTGCCACCGGATATGCTGGTGAGTGCCGTTAGGATGAGGCATACCTTACCTTTGGGCGCTCCTCATAGCTCATTATGATGTTATCCAGACTGATACCAGAGTGTGCCATCCTCTCTTGCCTAAACGCAAAAAAGAAGCCCTTGCATATGCTGCATCAGAACAAACAAATAGCCTGCTCTGCTCGACGTAGCTTGACAGTTGGAGCAAATGTGAACTGCACAGGCAGGCAGGAAGGAGCAATGCACTGGCCACATGGCAGAGCACGGACGGTCACGGTTCGGTTTCACTGCCGGAATTATGCTAGGCGGTGGCGCCAATGGAAGCATGCAGCACCACCGGTGGCTCCAGAGAGCGGCAGCAGCTGAAGGGGCCGACCAACCTTTTCATGGCTCGCTGTTTCACTTTCATTTTTGCGTCGTAATCTGTCAAGGCTGCTTCGAGTTTTTCAATCAGCATATTCTTAAAATGAAACACATGAAACGAATAGCACACTGCAGAACAAAGAGACTGTGTAAGCACCGAACTTATGTGAACGACAGCGTGCCGGTGCACAGCGAGCACTGCACACAGCTAACGATAAAGCGCACACGACAATTTTACTTGGTGCCGTCCAGCCGGGAAAGAGGCTTTTCAGAGCTCGAAGCCAACGGTGGATGCAAGCTTGCAACGCTGAACACCAAAGCGAGCAGGCAGGTGTACTGCAGTACAAGCACACACTACAATCGCACCACAACCAGACTAGTGACCATGACCGAGTGAAGCATGGCTAGTCGAAGACTTTTTTTTTTCGCTTAGGGAAAGCTCAGGCTTAAAACGCACAGGCACACACTAGCCTTGCTGCAGCAGCCCAACACCACGAGACAGGAAAACGGGAGGGGGGGGTAGAGCTGCCACAGTCATCCATGCTGGTGCAACTATGTCCGGCGTGCACGGCAAATTCGGCTGACGTTTAAGCTACCCGTTCACGAACGACCGGTTGCCGACTTCACAAGAACTGGGTAGCTACAGTGAGTGAATTGGCGAATCTCACGCGATTAAAAAAAAAATACTAGCTGATTGAACAGCCTCCTTTTGTATAGCGGCAGAAGAGCCTTAAAAGCTATCGCCACGGCTTGCAGCAGCGATAAAGGATCGCCCACCGAAGGTTTCAAACGCACAAGACTGCTGTCACGCTGGTGCTAAGTGAGCCCTGATGGCACGCACTAGGTAAAGTGGTTGGTCTTCACGACGTCGGTCGCGCAAGCCCTAGCGGCCCAACGAGATAGGTTTGAAGCAGACAGACGTGGCAACAGGTAGGTCAAGGTCTCGACTTGTGCGCACGCGTCGTCTCAGGTCCTTGTCTGCCCCTCCCATTCATTCACCTGACCAGGGAAGACAGGAGGACAGCCCGATGAACCGAGGTGGGCAAACGAGTTAGGAAGGCGAATCGAGTCAATAGGTTCTCGATGCACAACGGAAGAAGGCACTCGATTAAACAGCTCGAAGCGGCAGGCCGTGAACATTCAGAGGCCGCTCCCAACGGCAGCGCTCAAGGCAAGCTGCACGTCGCAATCTGCCGTCTAGCGCCGATCGATATCAAGCCGCCGGGAGGCCACGTGCAGCTGAACTTCCCGTCATGGCTAAGCCACCGCGTGATTGGTGCCATCCCCCCATTCTGCATCCTGAGGTGCGCACTGTGCAACCGGATGTTTCGTCGCCGTCCACTCGACACTCTTCCACGGCCGTTTGGTGGCGTCACTAAGGGTGCCGAGCGGCTTTGCTGCACCCAGGGGAGCAACAAAGGCTGCCTGATGCCCCCCCCCCCCCCGCCCAACAGCCAGCCAGCAATGCCATTCGGCCTCGGAAGGCGACGTGCCGTGGCGGCAACCCGAGAGATCACAAAGCAAATGCATAAGTGAGGAAAGCCACGTCATAGCTGCATAGCACTTCGAGGCCGAGCGGTCAGGCGCGGCCGACCGACCAGGACGAGCTGGCCGGCTTGCGTGCCGCCCTCTTCCCTTCCCGCCACCTCAGTGAAGCTTACATGCTCGCAGTGCGGGCAGAACCAGTCTCCCTCCGGAATCAGGAAGAGCGGCGGACGAAGGCATCCGGTGTGAAAGCCGGCGTTGCAGCGGTCGCACAGCAGGATCAGGTCGGGGTGCGTGTACTCGCCGCAGCGCGTGCACGGCGTGTCGTCGTTGACCACGCACTCGGCCGACGACGCGGCAGTAGCCGCCGCCGAGCTTCCAGCCGCGGCCGCCGCCTTGCGGCGAGCGGCGCGCTGAGCGTTGCGACCGTGCGGCATGTAGTCAACGTCGCTCCCGCCGCTCTCCGAGACCGCGCTTTCGACCAGGTGGTCATCGTCGTCATCGAAGCTGTAGTCGGCTTCTCCACTGCTCTCTGACTCCTTTACAGGCTTGGATCTTGGCTGCAAGGTAGAACGTCTGAGTTCACGAGTGCTTGGCTGGTCGCACGCACGTGGCAGGACTCGTGCCGGGGCAAGTCGTCTAGCACAATTACGATGACGGAAAAATAACCATAATAACCATACGTTGCATAGCACTCCAAGAGAAACCAAGCTCTTTCTAGGCACTTTGTATACATGCTGGAAAGGAAGAATATCAATTGCTAGAGAGAACGTGTTCAATTTCGGCATGCACAAACTATATAAATGACGATTCACACGACCAAGCAAATGCTGTGAGCAGCAGTTGGGTTTTTAGCTTCTCTTTGAATGCAGTCAAGTAGGCAGATATAAAGTCATTCGATGGTGAGTTCCAGGCTTTCATATCATGCTGATGCTGCTAATGATTCAAATAGACACAAACAACAACTTCAGGCAAAGTTACTTTCTATAGCTGTTCCTTACAACAGCTATTTCTGCCATTGGTCCAATACGTTACCCTATCTTTTCATAACTGGCTGAATGGAGCTTGTCAGCAATTCAGAAAGTAAAAACAAGCACTGCCTGCACACAACTTAACAAATAAAACAGCATGACTTTTAGCCAAGGCGTGATCAAGTGGCCGAGCTTTAGAGCCAAGCAAAAGATGCTACAATTAATGCTGTTGGCTTTTTTTAATTATAGCATCAACCTCTTGGACTAAGCTCACTACACCAGATTTGTTATGGATACTAAAAAAATATAAAAGTGTCTGTTTAGTTTCAGTGAATGACATACACGGCTCTAACAAGACTTCCTACAGTGTCTCGGTCACACGAAACCACAAAGACCGAGAACACTTAACCAAATCTCGTTTCGACTGGCATACAATCGAGATCGGCAACAAAAAGGAATTTTGTTAAAATAACGGGCCTGCAAACCCTTCAATGTATGCCCAGTGGGCTGCACGGATCTTCAAATAGGCCAGAACTCGGGTCGGGAGTATACACTGATCGGCATGCATCGGCTGGTCGGGTAGGTCTTTGGATTAGCAGATCGGTAATCTGAATCATTGACCTTCACACATGGTTTTTGACTAGAGCAGCCATTGTCGAAAAATAGTCACCTTTCCCCACCAGTTTTTACCCACTTTCCCCCACACGCCACTAATCTAGTGTAGTCTCCACGTGCTTACTGGCAGACACACGGCCGCTGTTGACAAGCTACAGATGTGGATTGCAACAAAGCTGGGGACAGTAGATGGCGACGAGGCCGAGCTGGCAGCCATACCAATAACTAGTCGCACAAAGCCCATGGTGTTCCGGTTTAGCGTGTGCATTCGTGAAAGTGCACATGCAAATGCTAAGCGTGCGCTTCGTGACCAATGGGGCAATTTCAAGTTTCCGAGCCAACTCTGCACAATCCCAAGCTAGGCGAGATCAGTCGATCGAGGCGATCGCGCAAACAATACCCTTCGGCCGATAACTTCCTTGCTCTTGTTGTACTGCCTCGTCGACGACTTTGCAGGACGTCTGTGGGGCTTCTTGGCCTTTTTGATCTTGTCTCTGTCGCGTCTCTTCTTTACCTAGAGTTGCAGTGCACAGTAAAGATTTGACTGCCCTTAACCACATGGGCACTAATACTACGTGCAAATATGAAAGGCGAACTCTCTTAAAAGTGAAGAATGGTTGGCAAAGCCCCACAACCGTCTGGCAGCAGTGCAAGGAAAAAAAGAGCAACTACTGCCTTCTTATTTCCCATTGAGACTCAAGACCGTGCAGACGTTCGACCACTGCTTATTCGATTATTATTTGAATATGGCAGCAAGCAATAAATTGCTTACCAACATTGCTTACCGATTGCTTACGGGCAAAAACATGCAATAGGACCCCGTTTTTGCAGTATCAGGATATTTCTGGCTTCCGAACTAGTCGACAGTTTCGAAGGATAGTACTTTTTCTTGCAACGTATGAGCACTACGCAGTAAGACTTACTGAATGTAAAGCATACCTCTCTCTTAAAAATAAATATAATTAAATATAATTCATCTGTATAGCACCCCAAGAAAACTATCTCTATTCAGGCACTTCACATATGCCGCTGGGGTCGAGCCCACGATCTCGGCCAGGCCTTGGGTCGGCTCGAGCCCCATAATCACCGGGCCAAACCAGCGCGGCAATGCGATTCAACAAACAAGCATGCACATTATTTTCTTAACAACTATCAAAGCCCTAACACGGTTCAAGAAGACGCAGGAAATCTATGACGAAGTAAAAAGCGTTTTTCTAAGAAACAAGATATTAGGAAGTTCTTTTAAATTACTTCCAAGGTCTTAGCCCTTTATCCGTTTATCTCATGCAAATATTGAATTGAACTACCTCCTCATAGTGTAAATGGAAACTTTTTTTTATATCAGGAAGTGTTAATTTTGGCTAGAGCCTTGTTCCAACTACACTACTGATTTCTCGCACAGTCTCAAACGTGGTCTGGCCTAGGTCTGAGCATGTGCACAGCCAGACAACTTAAACCTTGACCCTTCCCAAAAAGTCTGACACAGTCATCGAGATGCATTTATCGATAAGTTTACACATCTTTTAAGCTAACTTAGTCGCATTCTGGTGGCGCTATCAAAGACTATCCTTAGAAAGCCCGCAACTGTTTCAAACTCACTTATTTTACTTAAATTCGCCAAATACATTAATATTGCAGGTTTTCACACCCACTAGGCTAACAAAGGTAGCAGCATATAAAGTTTGCAGCATTTACTGGTTCTTCATATTAGCCCAGCATTGGGGCAGTATTTCTTAGCCCTGAGCTTGTAAAATTGTGCAATGCTTGTTACTAGGGTTGATTCCCAAGGCGAGCAAAGTTTTTGCGCCAGCATTGTGCACATCTGTATGCAGGCACATACAGGCATGCACATGTGCACACACACTTGAAAATAATTCAAACCTCGAACAAGCTTTCAAAACGGGTTTGCTGCCAACAGGAATGTTTTTTTTTGTTGCAACTTGGCATCTCATTGGCTCATTGTAAGTGGCAGCGCAGCAGCAATGAGCAGCAGTAACAAGGGGATAGGGGAATGGTGGTGAGTGGGTGGGTGGTGGTGGGGGCAAAGGTTGAACGATATGGGGCATCTGGGGCATAGGGAAGCCAGGCCAACGAACCCTCGGCCCACTAGGACTGATCAGAAAGGGTGGGTAGGTGTCTTGGCTGCCTGACCTAGCCCTTCCAACGCTCCCACAGCATTGGCTTCTTCTGGCTACTTCAAGGTCTGACCCACCCTCGGGCTCAATCCTGGCCACAGCAAGAGTACTCGATCACGCCCAGGCGTCTCGGATCACCAACCCGGTGACACCCGCAGGCCACAACGAGCCATCACTTTTGGAACAGGGCCAGACACGGGAGGCGCCTAGTCCAATTGGCTGACCAAAACACGAGCGACAATGCACGATCGAGCAAAAAAAGAGAATTCTCGAGAGCTTTCAAAGGTACCACATCGCAACAGTGGCTGCCCCGGAAGAATTTGACGAGCATTACCTGGGCGATGGCAGCCCGGGCCCGGCTGAGCAGACGACACGACTTGCGCACTTGGCTGAGCGGCACGTTGTCGCTGCTGCAGTCGGACGCAGCTTCACTGGCATCGCCTGCTATGGACGTGGCTTCCGGAGCAGCGTCCGCTGGCGAGGCCACTTGCGGCTCGTCGGCCTCGCGCTTGACGGTGGCAGTGGTGGCGTGATGCGCGATGCTCCGCCGAGCCGCGCAGGCCGCCGACCGACTGGCCTCGAGGCTGGTCTGCACAGCAGACGAGCATTTCACGAGACTGGGATTCGTGCCGGCAGAGTGGGCGAGGCCGCTTCCGTTTTTCAGGTCCAACACAACGCCAGACGGCGGCGGCTGCTGCTTCCGGTCCACGGTCTGGAGCTCGGCTATAAATCGAGAGTGCAAACACATTCCCGGAACCAGCCGACATCATCGCTTTGCACTTTCAGCGTCTGGCGAGTTTTGCTACCAATAGAACATCTAAGCGGTTCAGGTTTTCGGTTGCGATCGACTGCCGTTCGCTGCACGGGGGGGGGGGGGGGGGTGAGGGCATCCCGAGTGATACTCGATCCAGCATTTATGCTGCATGTAAATCGACAAGATAGTAAATCGACAGCCACACTGCGCTTTGATTGTAACCGCGACGAGCAGAATCTACAGCTGTCCGAACATCTTTCTGCAAAGAGGAGCACGTGACAACTAGGCTACGCCCAAGGCCTCTCATCTTGCATGGTCAGCAGCAGCCTCGCGCAGCCACACTAGGCAGCAGCCACACGGGGATGGGGGAGGAGGAGGAGGAGGAGGAGGAGGAGGAGGAGGAGGAGGAGGAGGAGGAGGAGGAGGAGGAGGAGGAGGAGGAGGAGGAGGAGGAGGAGGAGGAGGAGGAGGAGGAGGAGGAGGAGGAGGAGGAGGAGGAGGAGGAGGAGGAGGAGGAGGAGGAGGAGGAGGAGGAGGAGGAGGAGGAGGAGGAGGAGGAGGAGGAGGAGGAGGAGGAGGAGGAGGAGGAGGAGGAGGAGGAGGAGGAGGAGGAGTACGTATCGGTGGCAACTCAACAAGTCCGTGCTAAACACAGGCATGCAGCAGTGCTTCTGAAACCATGGCGGTCTCCCAACCATAGTCGAAGCTGCCCTTCTGCTGCTCATAGAGCGCGGCGTCTATATGGACGTTCGAGGAAAGAGGCACTCACCTTTGACTTCAGCTGGGCGAATCGCGCACTCGACCGCAGCAGGAGAAATCGCCAACGAAGCAGCAGCCACCCCCTCATCGGGCTCGTCGGCACTGCCTGGTGCCGGCGCAGTGGCGACGGCGGAGGCTGTAGCAGGCGGCTCGCTGCCGTCAGCCACGTGACCACCTGCCGACTTCTTCAGGCTTTCGATGAGCACTGCCAGATCGGCTCGTTCTCTGAAAAGACAGTGCGGCCCCTCTTGGCCGCAGCGGTCGCAGGCAGGAGGGGGGGCTACCGGCCGTCAGCGGCTCCTTCATCCTCTCTCCCACTCACGGAAGTCGGGAGGCAAACAAACGCCTTTTGCCTCACCCGCGCCCCCCGACAGTCCGGACATGGTGCAGGGTTGTTCACATACCCTCAGTAAGTTTACGGCTCGGCCCAGGCTCGACGAGCTCAGCGGCAGTGGCAAGGTGCCGAGTGTGAGATGCGCTACGTACCGAGATACGACCTTCCAGGTATCACCGTCAGCGTCATCCTGCTCGCCGCGAAACACGTTCACGTTCATATCGCCGTCCTGCAACACACGCACACACTAACACACGTGTACGTGTACACAACCAATATAAGGTGGTGAACTAAAAATAAAGTAAGGAGAAGCAAATAGCCAGCCAGGTCAGCCGAGTGTGCACAGGTTAAACGTTTACACAAGTGCCCGGTTATAGGCTGGTATGGAAAAACGACGAACAAGCTTACAGAAAACCTCATTTGAAGCAAAAGGTCTCACGAGCTACACGCCAGGTTAGGTCTGAGGAGTTACTCAACAGGGGGCAAGGGAAGGGAGGCAAGCCTCTCAAGTAATGACACAATTCTACAATAATAATATTTATGTATAGCACCTCCAGAGAACTAAATCTCCTTTAAGGCACTTTTAACAGACGGAATTCCTACACTGTCTAGACGGTCGTAGCTGCTCTTTTGAAGGGTAGACAAACTAATGTTAATTAACCTTGCCCGTTGTATGAAAGCCTAGTAAAACACAAATCGTGTTCTAAAGGTCACAGTGCAAACAATGGGAGTACGTGGGAGTAGATTTTCTAGAATCGATTTACGTTCAAATCTCAGTGCAACGCCTACTTGGATTAAAGGACTTACAATGAGAAACCAGTAGGCTTGTCCATCCACATCATAGCCGATCGGCTGCTGCCGAAGCTCCTCGGCTGGGATCTCATTCAACTTCTCCTTGAACTTCGTGTTGCTGTCGAATTGCGCTTCCAGCAAGTTCTACAAAGACCGTCAAATTACACGGCACCAGCTCGCTTACTTTTTGTTCCGTCAACCAAGGGATGGTTCGTTGCCCTTACCAGTTTATCTGATATTTGCAATCTGCACTGAGACTCAAACGAGACAAAAAATGACCAGGTATAACCTGTCCGCAAAACTGGTGGAAAAAGCAGCAAGCCCTTCGATAATGACAAGAACACGTCTGCATGCCAAGTTTCGAAAATACTTAGCCTGGACGTCGTCTGCTGGATGAATTGAGTCATAACAACTTAGCAAGCCAGATCAGCAATCGAATAAGGTATCTATCGACAATGGGCGAGCGATATAACCACACGTTCCCCCAGATCACCCATCTAATGGCACTCGTCTCGACACATAAAGCAATAGACTACCGATAGGAGTTCGGAGAGGCAGGCACAGGGTTTTACAAAGTGAAAACTACTGCTGTGCAGTACCTCAAACAGTTTAGGCAGCATAAACAATTCACAGCACGGGTTAGACAGCAGTATTGACAAAGTGAGTGGCTATTCACTTTTCTGCAAATGCACAAGAGTCGTCTACAAATGGCACAGGATTCCAACACGCACGCACACACACACACACACACACACACGCACACACACACAATCTATAATATTATAAAAACAAGGAGTTCTGTATATAAATCCCTAGTGGTACAAGCATGCCAAGCCCAGTCAAGAGTTTTAAACAAAGCTAGCCTTCACTAAAGTGAGCAGCTCGATGATGGCCTGATCTCTCGACGGCTCATGTAGGAAAGCTAAATCTACGCATCGACATGCTGTGCAAGAAACAGTGGACAACACTAACACATAATGAGCTGCACGAGCATGCAGCTCAGACAGTTTCAGGATCCCGACCGCGGTTGGACTCCATTGCCGATTCTGTAAACATTAACGTTGGCAGAAGAGTGCAAGGTCGGTGGATGACTAGTCTTCATAGCAGACTGCTGAACTTGCTAATTCGGAGGTTACAACAGCAATCAATAGGTCATGTAATATTTTACAATACATCAAGTAGACTGCCTATGCATTAAAAGAATGCCAGCCGATATAGTAGGGCGATAAGAGACAAACAGGCAAAAAAAGTCAATGCTTCAGGATGATGGCATACATTAGGACACTGGATTGGAATGAAAATATATGAGCCACATATTCATGGCACAGCTTTGGCAAGGAGGGTATGGCGTGCAGTACTACAGACAAATATATATCTGCCACAGATGCCAAGAACAGCTGCACTTAGTCCTCAGGGCTGGGTAATAATGTTGACAAAACGCCAACTAACTTGACCCCACTGGCTCCGAGCAAATGAGAAAGTTTGCCCTAGTCTGAAGAACGTACTGACATTACTGCTACCAGCACCACAAACTAATAGAGCTGCTCAACTACTCTTTACACACTTCCCGAGTTCTACAGCTTCAGCTAAATTCTCACCTGTGTGCGACTTGCACAGATCTGAGCCGCCGATTACGCCGATGCCCACCAAATGTAAGCCAAAAGCGGCTCAGCATTCGAGCCTAGCCCAGTACCCAGCGACACATTTACCGAGTCACCATGGCTTGGTGGGAGCTACCGAGATCGAAACACTACTACATTACGTTACAGTGTAGCTCTGCCAAGTTAATCACCAATGATAGGGAGAGAGAGAAGGGGGAGAGAAAAGAGGAGGCAAAGATATCGAGGGGAGGAGAGACACAGAGAGGGGCATTAAGATGGGAAGGAGAAGGAAGAGTCAGAGAGTGGGGAAGTGGGAAGAGGAGAAAGACAGAGCAAAAAAGATGCAACAGTTGTTTTCGAGTGCTACGGACCTCTGAAAACGGCCTCTGAAAAACACAGACCATTATAAAAAAATGTAATACACTCGTTCAGTCACGTGCACTTCGTTGCTCACAACGTCACACAAACTCGGGAGGCCTGCCAGCCAGGAAAAACAGAATAGTAGCGATTCGCATGGTCGGTAGGCAGGAGCACTTTGCAAGGTAAAATGTGCAGGGTGAGATATGCAGTGTGAGGTGTCCAATGCACTGCAAGGCATAGCAGCTAGACCCATAGACCACTCGAGTCTACTCACTCGAGTCAGCAGCTCAGGTTTTCCTAACTAGTCTTTAATGAACTAAGGACACTGATCAGCACACCACCCTAAAGGATAGCCATGCCAAATGAGCAGTTAAAATAATATTAGCACTGGCAGTGAGACAAGCCAATGGTCAGGATGTCACCGCACAGGCATGAAAGAGGTGAGGGGGTGGTGGTGGTGGTAGCAGAGGACGGCAAACCAGGTGCAGGAAAATATACAAAAACCGCAGTCCTCTGATCGATTCCAAAGCTTGCGGTGACGAGTGCCTGTACAAAAGTAAGATGGCTGCCAGGTGAAGTGCTAGGGGAGAGGCACACGTGGCTGCTGCACATGGAGAAGAAGCAAAGCAAGACAGCAGCAACTCGGTTGCATTGTCTGAACGATAAGAGTCAGCTGACAGGCGAGTGTGCAATGCCGGCATTGCACCGAAAATGCACACGTGCAACAGTGGACAGGACCGCATTTAGTGGACTAGCGGTCCACGCTGCGTCAACTAGTAGTATTAGCTGAGCTTGCAGCAAACGCTGAAGAAGAAAATGTGAGGACAGATTACACCGACACTCAGGCACAGCATGCTTCACAGCATGGACCGCAGCTGAAGGGTGCAAGAGTCAAGTTGCTTGACTACTCAGTCTGTGAGTTAATTAAAACATTTACATACTAGTTGCAGACCCCATCTCCTTTATCATCGTAAGATCTGTCTCTCCACGTAAAGGTTTTGTGCCTTGCATGTCAGAAAAGGAATGAAGTGAAATGAAAAAGAATGAATTGAAATGAATCGAACAAACTGCAACTTGGCACAATCTGACCACACACTTACACCAATATCCACAAACACATAGGCAGGTTACACACACAAGCACGCACACACACCCACACACACCCAAGTGTCGATGCATGCGAGCTCTAAAAATGGAAAAACTGTTGTCACGCGGCAGCGAAGGAACCAAAGCGGAGCCCGGTGTTCGTGCCCCAGTGATCACAGCTGCTGAGTCACGCTCATAGCAGAAGCTGGTTCTGGACCATCTTAAAGCGGCGCAGCGCTTGGCAGCAGCGAGCGGCAAACGTGCATTTTGCTTGTCTGCCTGCACTGCTCTGGAATGTCTCACAAAACAACTGCCAAGCTACTCTTTAACGGTAGCTTGATGCCAACAATAAATACATCAACGCCCAAAAAAGCTCTTTGAGCAAAGCAACTTCTGCTTGCGATTTACCAAGAACTTTCCTGACTGTTGCAAGGTTTTCCAAAAATAAAGTCCCTACGAGGGTCGACCCGTTCAAAGCTAATCTGTGCCAAAGCTAATCTGTGCTTTTTGTCCTCAGCAATAAAGAAATGGCAAGCTCACGGACCTCGAAATGCTTGCCGCTTGCGCCCCTGCCAGCCTTCCAAGCCTGTGCTCCAGCACTTGCCGTCCTGAATGCACGTGTGCATGCATTCGAGCCACCAGCCAACCTGCCTTTGCCGGCTTTTAGAGACCGCACCATTCGGAATGATGGTCATGCATGCCTATAATCTTTTCACCGTTGTCATTCAAATGCAGATCTATATGCCACTGCCTCTACACCAGGGTTTGCGAATTGGGTATCTCCCACTGCAAGCCCAGACGAAACAAGAGATGGGGAATGCACTTCTCTTGTAGTTATCGCATTGCTTCGAGCTGCCCAGCATTCTTTCCCTCAGCACTGCAGCAGATCTTTATAACTGAGCAGTCACCAAACTTGCTTTAACCTCTGTGGCCACAGTTAAGACATGTCTACATGATCTACTGTATGATGCATGACCAGCTCCTTACTTTCTCTACTGCTGATATCTTTGACGGTCATGGCCGAATTCATTTGATAAATTTTAAGTCAAAGAAATGGTCATGGGATCGGGTACACGTAGGCTTAAGCAACATGTACACGATTCGAACTTGTGTATGACTTCCTCCATGTTCACAAAGGCCTTTGATGATTTCGGACAGATTCATTTGACAATCTTGCTAGCCAGAGGCACGGTACGTTTTTTTTTTTTTTTTTAGATCCCCTCAATGCATCTTCCGAGCGTGCCTATTGAATGCATGCTATGGAATGCACATGCAACAAACCCTTTAATGACTTGATGATTCTTGACGATTGCTGCGACCAAGACCTGGCTGAAGTCGACTAACTGCCCAACTGTAACCAAAACCGCTAACCTCATAGGCTAGTCGTTCTTCCAATACTCTAGCCAATGAAACTGTTCAAGTAGTAGCGATTGTCGATTGGCTAGTCACTAAATTAATTAAGCAGCTCGAAGTCCCATCCAAGCAGTCCGTAGAATATTGTACTGAGTCCCTTCAAGAGCAAGCTGCCAACCACCTCAAGGTACCAAGACTTGCTTGAAGATTTTTCAGATCTCATATTTTGATTCTGTGTTCAACTAATGGTCCTTTTTTATCCAGAGTGACTATAACATTCATTATAATAACCCAACTTAACCAGTATATGCAGAATTTTGTTATTGGCTAGTTCACTCTCTCTGTCTGTCCATCTCTCTCTCTCTCTCTCTCTCTCTCTCTCTCTCTCTCTCTCTCTCTCTCTCTCTCTCTCTCTCTCTCTCTCTCTCTCTCTCTCTCTCTCTCTCTCTCTCTCAGCTCAAGCACACTCACAATAAAGGTGCTACCTGGTGAGCTGTAATGGCTCACTAGGTAAGGCGGTTGCTTTTCACGACCTGGGCCCCGAGGTCGTGGGTTCGAATCCTGCAGTAGGCAATCCTTTATTGCTACTGCAAGCGGTGGTGATAGCTGTGAAGGCTCTTCTGTCGCTATACAAAAAGAGGCTGTTAAATCAGCTAGTATTTATTTATTTTAAAGGTCATCCTCTCGATCAAATATTCTCCCATGACCATATGCTGCCAACATGGGCATTAAGAAATTCTGTAATCAGACTACATCCAGAACTCATTCACCGTGCAGTACATGTCACATTCGATATACAAATTCATCGTCGAATCACGAAACCTCAAGACCATCAATTGATGCTGTCTGAAAAAAGCATTAGCTCTACTTTTGATGGCGACTTTACATCCATCTTCATCCCCCCTTAACTGCTCCCAGGTCACAACCATACCTAGTGGCGATCAAGCACATTTTTTTTTTAGTTCTGTCAGCAAGATAAAGGCACAATCCCTAGGTATTTTTCATCCCAAAGCATTTTTATATGTAAAATCAGCTGGGTTATACAATCATGGTCTATTCAATCTGTTACTTGGTCGACAAAAATCAATGTCTACCATCAAGCATGCCCATGCTGAACTCACCTCGATGGTCATCTTCCAGTCTAAGACTGCAAGCCCTCCTGACCATTCGCAGCCTACTATCCTTCTGAGAGGCCTATATTTGCTGCTGCCCTGCACCATTAGCATGCCCTCAGCCTCAGGTTGTTTCCCTGCATCCTTCATTAGAGGCTGTTCCACAGGACCAAGAGAACACCTGTAATTTGTGCAGTCTCCCACAATGCCATTCCTAATAAAAAACACTATAATGAGGGGCAAAGACCAGTTAAAATATTTACGTCAGAAAATCAACATTGCTAGGTAGTTCCTAAAAGGTTTTAAAGCAAATTATTCCATAGAGATTGAGAACTGCAGCGAGTCTAAACAGACCTCAGAAATGTGGACTTTATGTGGTCTCTCTGCTAGTTCTGCCGGATCTCTTGGCTGCTTTCGATACCATCGATCCTCAAGTCCTTTTTGAGCATCTATCAACTCACTTGGTCACCACCGGCACTACACAACTATGGCTCAGGTCACATCCCATGGGAAGACTTCAGAGAATATATGTAAATGGCCACAGGTCAACGGTGTGAACCTCAACCTAATGGTGCACCAAGGGTCTGTTCTAGGTACAGATCCTAGGTAAAGACTCTCTTACAAAGCATCCAACGTTTGCCACACCCAACAACCTCATTTATATAGCAGCAGGAGAACATCAGAGGCTAATAACCTGCTTGCGACATGCAGTGAACAACTGCCTGCTTCAGGACTCGGATTAACGACCCGGGTCGTAAAATGCTAGGACTCAGCTCTTGACGATGAAATAGCTAAGCGAAAAATAGGCTTTGGGTGCTGATACTACAGACCTGCACCGGTGCAGTGACCCTCCCAACCTTCAGGCACCACAAACTCTGTACAGTGGCAGCACGTATTGCTAACGCTTGCACTTGGATGGCAGCACAATTTCTCATATTGAAGGATGAAATAAAATAATGAACTTGGCAAGAATCTCTTCCACAGTGCTTGTACTCAATCTGGGCATATTGTTCCAGAGTAAACTTTCCCTACATGACCACAACAGCCACATTATTAAGTCAGCCTACTTTCAGCTGCATTATATTGCCAACATTTGGGCTTGCTTGGATAAGGAACTCACAGCCTCCAAGTCGGTCCACGCATTTGTGACATCCGATATATACCCTTGCAAATCACTACTTGACACGCATTCTTGCTTATGCAATAACGTGCTTATAGCTAGTGCAGAACTCGACAGCTTTGCTTCTTTGTCGTCAGCACACAGCTATCACCCCATTATCCACTTCTCACCAACTTGCACAGGCTCAGCTTCCGGCATAGTATTCATTTTCGGTTCTGCCACTCAGTGTTAGATCCCTTAGGCCTCTTGCTCCAACCTACTTTTCTGACATGCTAATCAGGCTTCCTAATCAGGCTACTCAATCCTCAGACTCATCTAACCTACTTCAAATCCATACCTGCGGTTCATATGCACCCACTGCCTCGAACTCACTATCGACTGGCATGAAGGCACTACCTGACTTGACATTTACATAGAAAGTAAAAACCCACCTGTTCTTCACAGCATTTGGTCCATTCATACAAACTATTTTCCTTTGCATGCACACGATTGCTGACATTGCCATGCCCGGAATCACAGCACACACACTGGCCGTCCAGCTCTCACCTTGTTACAGATTTATGACTACTTTATTGACTCCCTTAAAATATAATAATAATAATGCACTTGATAAAGCGCCCTCAGAGAACTAAAATCTCTTTCTAGGCGCTTTACAGTTGCTGCAAACAGAAACACGATTGAATGGTGAGTAACATCATGCTTAATAAACAACATGAATAACATGGTTAGGGGTGACATGCATAGGGTCAGCATGCAAGTGTGGTTAGTGGCAGCATGCACAGTGTCAGTACACATAACCACATGAAGGACAAATTACAGGAACCCACTAAGTGCTGTCCTAAATAGGTGAGTTTTTAAGTTCTTTTTAAATGTGGTCAAGTCAGGGGATGTTGTGACACAAGTCGGGAGGGAGTTCCAGGCTTTCGGAGCATACGAACTAAATGTCTCCAAAGGATTTGAGGTTTGGTTAGACCACGTGTCTCCTTTGCTGAAAGACCTTGGATGGCTGCCGGTTGATCAATGGACACAGAGTAAAGTTCTTATGCTGACCCACAAGGTCCACCAAGGTTTGGCTCCTACCTACCTACCTAGCTAGCATACCTAGCTGAACTGCTGCACCAGTTTTGGCCTACTTGCGCCCTCAGGATGGAAAATAAATTACCCTTTGCCCTACAGATCGGTTGTATGAGTGGGTCAAGTATTGACGGCCACAACAAAGGGGGGAAGGAGCCAGCTATGTGCACACACTATACCGTCACGGCTATACCTTGACGGCAGTGGTACAAGCTGGACTGCCGGTACGATTGGGTGGAAGCACATGTACAATGAATGACATACCTACGTAGAAGCAATGGATTGGGGCATTGCAGTGAAAGCCAATGATGGCTTATCCTAGGATAATGCTCGCGACAGCCCCTGGGATGCTGTCATCTCGAGTAGCCTCAGGCAGAACCAGCCCCCCAGCAGAGTGTCGAGAGCATGCGAACAACTGTAATGTCACGTTCGAAGGGGGTAATCGCACGGCTGCTCTGCAAAGTCGCAGCTCACTGGACAGAGAGCGAGCGCGCACCCAGCGCGGTGCGCAGAATGGGAATCGGCGGCAGCTGAGAAACAAACGGCGAGGAGTCCCCACGTGCGGGCTCGGGGCATCGCTGGCTCGGCAGCTCCTACTGAGTTACCTTTAGGATGACGATCTTGTCCGCGAGCCTTAGCTCCCAGTATCCATGCTGACTAAGATACCATCCATCGACGCAGCAGCACGAGATGGCGAATTGCTCCACGCATTTCTCCCACCTACCGCCGCTGATGGACTTCTTGCCCAACTTCCTGAGGAGGGACAGGTGCAGATCGCGCAGGAAGTTGCTCCCTGCTGCGAAAAACGCGCAATAAACGCGCGTTATTGGAAAATATCCGATCATCAAGGCGAAAATTCAATTCGCAGCCACCATCTCCTGACTGGACGCGCAAACTCCAGCCGCGCGGGGTCAGTCGGCATCGGCGACGCCGCCGCGAGCTCGCGGGATACCGAGGGGAGGAGCGCATTCCTGGCGCCGACGCCACATCGAACGCCCGCCGCTGCCTACCGAGCTTCTTTGCCTCTATGGAGCTTCTAAGCTGCTGAAGGTTCAATTCTGGCAGGCCGAGGTGCTGCCCAAACTTCTGCAGGTAGAAGCAAACCACGGCAAAATTAGG
The DNA here is from genome assembly GCA_009760855.2 of Cristatella mucedo. NCBI lineage: Eukaryota > Metazoa > Bryozoa > Phylactolaemata > Cristatellidae > Cristatella > Cristatella mucedo. Next base: position 227,760 of record WPIO01000012.1, on the reverse strand, counting down.
GTCACCGATGCAGCTTTGTGTGGTCTCCGCCATCGTGTGTGCCGCTGTAGTACTGGCCTAGCCAGTAGCGTCTCGCGTGGTACGTACGTACGCTCGACGACCGCCCGACCGACCGACCGACCGGCTCTAAGTGTCGGTGCGCAGCCGCTGCCGCCACTACTCTGCTACTTGGTCACTGTGGTCTTACTGTAACTGTACCGGCGATTTGGGTTCGTAGTTAACAGTATCCGCGGCTGTTGTCAGCTTGAATGGGGCGCTTTTTCTGAGGCGTCGATGCGCGCGGGGGGGGGGGGGGGGGGGGGGGGGGGGGAGGTAGTAGCACTCATGCGCTCGCCGCGGCGCCTGGCTGTTTGTGTGCCGGCTCTGCGAACCGTTGGCGCTGGAATCGCGAGAATTCAGTGTTGGCCCGCTGCGCTGGTCGTCTTTGAGCTGCCATGCGCGCGCCTCTTGGGGCAGCGTACGCTGTAGGCCGCTCCAGGCCGCTCCGCCGCTTGTTTGTTAGATGTTTGGCGGTTGTTCGTTGCTGTCGCTGGCGCTCCGCTGGCTCTCTGGCTTGCGCATGTAGTTGCGCTGTACGTCCTCGAAACTACTAATGGCGTTCTTGTTCAGCTGCGGGATGGACAGACGGCCGAGCATCGGGTTTCGCTGTCCGCTGTGCAGACCGCAGTCTACCCGATTTAGTCACAACACACACACACACACACACACACACACACACACACACACACACACACACACACACACACACACACACACACACACACACACACAGGTGCCTCGGCTTGTTAGTCTAGTTGTGCTGGTATTTTCATAAGCAAAGTCAAGGCGTGCAGCAGTTTACGGCTCAAAACGAATGGCGTCAGCCACTGGTGCACCCTAACGTGTACGAGGCTGATGGTTTTTTTGTGGGCATGAAACGCCTGTAAATTCGCAGATGTGACCGGTCGTCTTATGTCGTCGAGGAGCCTGTTTAAGCACAGCGAAGCACAATGCCTCAGGTGGCAGTCTTTCAGGCCACCACTCAGCGTGAGTGCATCGCACGTAGTTAAATTTAATTTCTTTACTTCTAAGACAAGCCCTCTCTTTCGACTGCCAATGCGCTCTTTAAACGGGCATTCTGTGTGGATATTAAAGCGAATCCGAACTTCCGTTTTCGTTTCGTTTTTCAATTTTTATTGGCTCAGCCAGATTCGTGCTCTCTGCCGTGCTAGTCTGGCCCAGTGGTTAATGTGCTCGCTTTGACCAAGGTCAAGGTGAATGTATTTGTGAGAGGTCATGAGCTCGAGCCCCGTGGCATATATGAAGCGCCTGAATAGAGACTGAACTCCCTTGGGGTGCTATAAAAATGAATTACATATTTATTCATTCACACACCTGCTGCACTCTCTACCTGTGACCTTTTCGAACGTCTTCCGTGAAGCGTTTGCCGTTGCCAATCGGTGGGACCGGCAGCCTCTCAAGCCTTGGGCGTTGTAATTCATTAAGTTCTCTGAGGGCACTTTATCAAGTGCATTATTATTATTATTATTATTGGGCGCTCGGCTGAAAAACCTCCCGGTCGCACTTACTCGCTGAATCCTCCTGGCTCAGGGGACTTATGTGGCAGAGAAGTCGGGCCCCCCCTTAGCCTAACGTACGTATGCTGTACGTTCAGTTGTATGCATGCTTGCTGCGGCTTGGTAGCATGACCCACAGTGTTTTTCTGACGACGACCGTGTTGTATGCTCGCTCATGCGCATCTCTTCCTGGAATTTTGCATGGCCGCGAAGAATGAGCGGCTGCTGCCTGCGAGCGGTGGTCTGTAGTGCTCAAAAAAGAGCTAGCAGCTGCCGCTCATGCCTCGATGACAGCATATATATATATATATATATATATATATATATATATATATATATATATATATATACATATATATATATGTATATATATATATATTCGAGTGGGAAATGAGGAGGAGGCTCGACGAAGTAAGTGTGCCGCTGTAGTAGCAGCAAAGGACGGAAAGGATGTGCCTGAGTCATCAGCAGGTGCAAACTCAGCAGCTTTGTTTCAGAGCTGTAAAAGTGCACTCCACAAATTATGCTGCCTAGGACCGGCAGGCAAAAGCATATGCAGTCAGTTAACATTAAGCTGTCTTAAAGTTAGAGGTAGCAGCAGCTAATTTATTGTGCTGAGAGAACCTGAGGGCCACGACAGAAGGCTGACAATTTTTGCTTCGTGTTGCTAGTGTCATTCAGGATTGTTGTGGCTTCTCCACTAGTGAGGCAGTCTTACTTGGCAACCTCTCCCCACCTGTCCACCTAACTGTCATCAGATCAGTATGCTTGTCCCATACGGCATTATATGAGGGAGGGAAATGACCCATGGGGGGCTGGGGTAGCCGGTGGCCAGTGGCAAGCTGTAGGAATCTTCTGGAACTTTTGTGGTCGGTTATCTCGGTGTTGTTGTGGCTGAAGGTTACGCTTCCTTTAAGCACGTGTCACGTGCCTAGAAATAATTTACATTCTCTGATGGTGCTCTAGAGATGGATTGCTATGATCATCTGGAGGCCGTGCCTCTGGTTCCAATGTTCCCAAAGCCTGAAACTCATATCTCAGTGGGAGACTCCAGAGTGTTGACGTGAATGGACAAAGATCATCTGAAGTACCTCTAAAATATGGAGTACCTCAGGGCTCTGTGCTAGGTCCGGTCCTTTTCACCGTTTATACTCTCCATCTCGCTGATGTGATTGCCAAGCACAATCTAGGCTTTCACTTCTATGCGGATGACACTCAGTTGTACCTTTGCTTTGATCCCTCCCAGCCTTCGAGCACCTCAAATTCTCTCAACTCACTTGCTGCATGCATTGATGACATCCGATCATGGATGGCAGCAAATTTTCTAAAACTAAACGATGATAAAACTAACTTACTAGTTATGGGCAAACCTAGTGTTATTCAGAAATTGGAAAGGCTGACTTTCAAAATTGGCTCTGCCAGCATATCTCCAGTTGCATCAGCTCGAAATCTAGGTGTCATATTCCAAAGCGACCTCTCGTTAGACGACCACATCAGCTCCACAGTCAAATCAGCCTATTTTCAGCTTCATAGCATTGCTAAAATTAGGGCTTGTTTAGATAAGGATACCACGTCCAAGTTGGTCCATGCATTCGTGACATCTCGTCTCGACTTCTGCAACTCACTGCTTACTGGCCTACCAGCATGTGCGATCAGGCGATTGCAGCTGGTGCAAAACTCTGCAGCTAGGCTTGTCTGTCGTGAGCGTCGCAGTTGCCACATCACTCCACTTCTCGCCGACCTGCACTGGTTACCAGTCAAGCAACGGATTGACTTCAAGGTTTTGTCGCTCACTTTTAGGTCTCTTCATTCTATGGCTCCAGCCTATCTTTCAGATATACTACCCCATCAGGCAAAGCATCGTACCACTCGCTTTTCGGAATCCAACAGTCTAGAAATACCTCGTACAAACCTTAAATCCTTTGGAGACCGTGCATTTAGCTCGTATGCTCCCACAGCCTGGAACTCCCTCCCGACCTGCATCAGAACATCCCCTGACCTGACCACATTTAAAAGAAACTTAAAAACATACCTATTTAGGACAGCATTTAGTGGGTCCTTGTGATTCGTCCTCGATGTGCTTATGCGTGCTGACACTGTTCATGCTGCCACTAACCACATTTGCATGCTGACCCAGTGCATGTAACCCCTAACCATGTTATTCATTTTGTTTGTTTTTCAAGCATGATTTTACTTACTATTCTATTGCGTATCACTTTGCAGCAAATGTAAAGCGCCTAGAAAGAGATTAAGTTCTCTGAGGGCGCTTTATCAAGTGCAATATATTATTATTACTTCCGACTTGCGTCACGACATAACCTGACTTGTCCGCATTTAAAAAGAAACTAAAAACACGTATTTATCACAGAATCTAGTGGGTCCCTGTGATTCGACCTTTATGTGCTGACACTATGCACACTGCCACTAACTATATTTTGGTGCTGACCCTGTGTTGCATATCATCCCTAACCATGTTATTCTTGTTGTTTATTAAGCATACTACCGCTAAATATTTGATCGTGCTTCCTTTGCAGCAAATGTAAAGCGCCTAGAAAGAGATTGAGTCCTCTGAGGGTGCTATATCAAATGTATAATTATTATACTTATTATTATTTTGTACTTGCGACTTATTTATGAGCCACCACATGGTCTCAGTCCCATGATCCTACTCAGTTTCATGACCCTGGGATTCGGAGCAATTTGCTGGACTTTCTTTATTTACCCTTTTACCGGCTGAGAGGGCGTCCAGAAGTTGTTGTATAGATGTGAAAAAATTTAGCTGCTTCAGCAGTCTTCATCAGTACCAAAATATATATAGATGTGAAAAAATTTAGCTGCTTCAGCAGTCTTCATCAGTACCAAAATAACCTTAGCGACCTTCACCCCTTCTTGCAGAGGGCAATAAAGTGCTGCCTGCTGCAGCTTGCAAATCCACGACCCGTGTTCGTTGACCCGATGGCTATATGCTATTAAAAGCTTGCACAGAAGCCATTGAATGTTGTTTTTGCTCGAGTCCTGGCAGCGGAAGCAAGCGATAGAATTGCCTTTTTCAGTGCAGTGCAGTGCAGCTCTTACTCTTTCCGAGCAGATATGGCTGCAGCCGTTTTGCCTAAGTGGTGGGAGCCATCTTACCGGTGGTATGTGGGCATTCGTACGCGCCTTCCCGAACACTACCGAAGGTAGGGTCTCAATTATTGGTGTCGACTTGCTGCCAGTGTTTAGCAGCAGCGGTTGAGTTATCGGCCGAACTCTGTCTCAAACATCTCGCTTGCAGGCGGAGAATGGAGCTGGAGACGAGGTGGGCGGAGCCTGTGCACTGGACAAAAAGTGAAGAGAAATGGCGGCCTGGCTATGCGCCTGGCACCAGACTGCCTGTGCAGAACTTTCCGATACCTGTTATATATCCGAAGGAGTCACAGTCTGGCCTGTGGGGAGGCGAAGGGATTGTTAAAGGATACGTGAAAAAGAAGCCTTTTGGCGGAAAGTAAGCTTGAATTTGCATCCGATGTGTCGACGTGCTGTTGATCGTGACAGACCGGTAAACAGTCGATACTTGGTAATAATGCCGTTTGATTACCTGTTTGCCTCTCGGAGTCTGTTTGTCTGCTAGTGTGCAAGCACACACTGATCCATATTCCTGTCACGTGCACGATCTGCGATAGCTCGGGTTGAATGCAACAACCTACTTAGAGAAGACTTGTGAATGTATGCAGATCTTCCCCCCCCTTTAATCGAAGACACCGTTGAGTGGCTAGCCGGTGCTGGCTAGTGGGAAGAGAGCCCGCAAACATACATGTAAAAGTCAAAATGTTGCTCATAAGTGAAAACTAGATTTCATTTGAGCGCCATCAAAAATGAGAAATTACCAAAAGTGAGAAAGTATCAAGCCTTGATAGCATTTGATCCGAAGCAAGGGAGAGCACAGCTTTTAGAACCTATCCTTAACTGTTTCAGACACCGAGAAGATTAAATGAGAAATCCAGTCATCGACACGCACGCGCACGCACGCACGCACGCACGCACGCGCACACTCTCTGCTAAACTCAGCAAACAGCTAGAGACTGAAGAAGAAGAAGCCCAGGAGCACAGTGATAATAAGAATAATAACAATAATGATAAGACATTTGCATATAGCACCCTAAAGGAGCTTAATCTCTTTTTATAAGCACTTCAGCTATGCTGGAAAGGAATCATGTCAACTGGTTATTGATAACGTGTACAGTATCATCAGCATGCATAGGCACGCTAAAGATGGCTCATATAGAGCTGTGCTTTCAAAGCTCCCCGAATTTGACATGATGATGACATGATGACATGAATTTGACAATGAGACAAACTCGACAGCTGTAAGAGTCTGAAGACGATCCCCAGGAATGTGGTGCTGGCAAAGCTCAACGAAAAGTTCTCATCGACAAACTCAAGTAAATAGTAGTTCATTGTAGGGTGAGCTCACCACCTAGCTCATCGGATGCTCAAGCCCATCTTCCAGAGCAAAGGTGGTTTGCGTGATTTTGCGTGCACATAGACTTGTCCCTTAGATGAAATAGTCGCTGTGCTTAGCTGCTGCTTCGAGCCTTTCGTTCTATCCAGCCACTAAACTAATTGACATGCTTCCTTTACAACATAGGTACAGTGCCAAGTAAGAGACATATTCCTCTTACTAGGCACTCAACAAATGTCGTATGATTACTATTATTAGCTGGTTTGGTCCAGCCGTTAAGGAGCTCGCCCCGACCAAGGTCTGGCTGAGGTCGTGGGCTCGAGCCCGGAGGCATATCTGAAGTGCCTGAATAGAGATTAAGTTCTCTTGGGGCGCTATACAAATGAATTATATTTTTTATTTATTTTTATAAGGAACGATTTTGCTGGCTCCCATCTAGCTTTGCTTCGAGCTGTGTGCTCTTTTGCATTGCCATGCTTGTGCAGGTTTGTGATGTGTCGCCTGTTCATCGATATCGTCATTAGTAGGTTTATCGTCGCAGATCTCATCGATTGAACGCGTTTTCGTGATCGCCAGCTTTGTCTCCTAGTTGACCTTAAAGAAAGGAAAGAAGGCAAACTACGATGCCACGGCCCTTGTGAGGGAAAGGGAAGGTGTAGCTCTGCCACCCTTGGTCAGCAGCCTTCCCTGCTCGGCGTGCAATTCGTCGGTCGTTTATTAGGGGACTCTTTGGGGCACATCGGAAGTGCCCAGCACGTGTGCTCGACGTTCCAGACTGCATGTGCGTGAGTGTTTGTTTGCATGTGTGCGTGTGCATAGACTTGTGTTCGCCTGCACAAGTGTGCGTCTATGCTCACGGAAGTCCATCAGCCGAGATAGGTCCTAGTCACTGAGCTGCATACATTACTCTCTCCAATGTATCAGGCGAGCAAGAAAGCCATCACCAACGGTGATTAATAATAATAATTGTAATAATAATTCACTTGATAAAGCGCCCTCAGAGAACTTAATCTCTCTCTAGGCGGTTTACATTTGCTGTAAAGTGAAATGCAATTGAATGGTAAGTAAAATCATGCTTGAAAAACAAACGAAATGAATAATAGGGTTAGGGGTGACATGCACAGGGTCAGCATGCAAATTTGGTTAGTGGCAGCATGCACAGTGTCCGCACGCATAAGCACATCAAAGACGTATCACAGGGACCCACTAAATGCTGTCCTAAATAGGTGTGTTTTTAGGTTCTTTTGAAATGTGATCAAGTCAGGGGATGTTCTGACACAAGTCGGGAGGGAGTTCCAGGCTTTGGGAGCATATGAACTAAGTGCACGGTCTCCAAAGGATTTAAGGTTTGTATGAGGTATTTCTAGACTGTTGGATTCCGAAAAGCGGTGGTACGATGCTTGGCCTGATGGGGTAGTATATCTGACAGATAGGCTGGAGCCATAGAATGAAGGGACCTAAAAGTGAGTGACAAAAATGATTGCAGCTGGCTCCATCTCTTGCTAGGCAGCTGTGCTGTGGAGGAGCTTCTGCCCCTATGTACATGTGTGATTCCGATCGATGTGATGAGGCCCCCCTTGTGTGTTTGTTGCATGGGACTCCGGTCTAATTATCGTCACATCCTGCTGTAGCCATAGCCTTATCTGTTCTTTGTTGCTTATTGGAGTGGCATGTCTTGCTATTTCCGAGATTGTTTTACTGCGAGTGTCTGTATAAATGTCTATAAATTCCCTTGAGCGTTTCTGTGACTGGTCTCTAACCGGTTGCCCAGCCTTGTTATGACAACGCGAGATCTATTCTACAGTCTTCCTGTGACCGTATTTACTCTTTTTTGTGAATTTTGATTGCAAGTTTGTATTTGTATGCAAGTCCCTTACTGGCCTGCTTAGTGTCTGTGCTGCTGTGGTGGTACTTGCTACGCTTGCAGTGGGCACGATGATGTTTCCGTGTGTTAGATCCTTCTGTTTGACTCCTCAGGACCCCGAAAATTTGGCTTCCATACCTCCAAAAGCGAGTGCTGTATAGCGAAATTTTGGACAGACATCTGGCGATTACAGTGACGATGAGGACGCTTGGACTCATCGACGATGCATATGGATTCGACAGCTATATTTTAAAGGTATGGCCATCTTGTTCCACTGTTACCAAATGCCAGTTTCAGACGGTTGCATCTCACCTGAGATGCTCCTTACTCTATATCTGGGAGGATGCTTGGCGTTTGATTTTAAGCAAAAAGTAATGGGTTCACCTGAGACCATCGATGCATTCATTGATCAGTGCTATAGTTTCTCTAATTTTGAAAAGTACAATTTAATTCCTGTTGACGTTCGAACGTTTATTTTGCGAAAGCCAAACTTTCGGCTGACCTGCTGGCTGAATAGCTAACAGCATGAGCATGGGGAGGGGGTCGTGTCTGAGTGGAATCCAGACTTTTCTTGTGCAACAAGAAAGAAAATGATGACCTGAATGTGTTTGTGCCTGATCGTTCAAGGCTGGACGGTTGAACCTGGTGCCACCGTATGCGCATATACCTTAACCAACCTAGCTGCACTAATTTTCACCGCGTGGCCAGCATGTGACTAGTTGTGTCTTTATCTTGTGGCTGAGTCCGGTTGGTCCTTAGCCTAGGGTGAAAACTCAAGACTCCCCAGTCTGCTCAACAGGACCCGAGAGAGAGCCTGTTGCGACCTCAGGAAGGCCAGGCATTGGAGCATTTAGCAACCTCACCCCAGTCGGCTGGTGCCCGTGGAATTCCACCTCACCAACGTGCGTCTGTGTCTCCTCCCTCCAGACGTCAGAACGCTGACGTCTGTCTTGAGAGCTCACCTTTAAAAGGCGTGGACAAGAGCCAAACCAGTGAGACTCACGCCTGTTTGTCGGGAGCTCACTGTGTCGCTTGTGCAATAAATATTTCCAGATTTCTGTCTCGATATAAGAGTTTGATCCTGCTTCATGTATGCCTACTGACTTGGATGCTCCAACTTCACTACCCGGCCGGGCACTCCGCACTCCCAGCGGTCGATATTCGTAAGCAAAGAATTGACTGCCTGCACCCACGTTTTCATCTGTGTGGACCGTGTCAAGGGGCCGCTAGATCTGCCGTACGAAGCCGCCACAGCAACGCCGCCTGTCGAGTTAACTTTTTGTCGTCGACATGGCCGGGAAAGAGGAAACTTGGCTATCAGCCGGCTTAAGCCAGCATACCTCGATGGCCCACCACCCCCTCCCCCCCCCCCGGGTTCGATGCCCTCTTTCCCTCCCCCGGGTTCGATGCCCTCTTTGACACACAGCTCTTCTCACATAAACCACCGACATGCCGACCTCCATCTACCCCCCCCCCCCGATGCTCTTAAGCCGATACAGCCGACCGTTCCGAAGGCCTGGCCTCGTCGGTTCTTTTTTAATAGCCATCACACTTATCATCTTCTCTTTATTTTTTGCTGCATTCGTTGCTCGCTTGCAGCGATCTTGGATCTTGCAGTGCGATCTGGCACTTGTGTAACAAATATTTTCACGGTGTTCATCTCCCTGTAAGCCCTACCGTGTTGTCGGATGCTTGTACAAGCCTCTGTGTGTCGAAAAGAATCGGTTGCTGCCCTATCAAGAGCTTATGTCCCTCCTGTTTTGCCCAGGTAAAGTTATTTGACCGATTACTTAATGTGCTGTGGAGGTAAATCCCTGATTTTGAGGAGTTAACACCCATCCCCTTGTTAGTAGGCCTTGGCTGTTTGCCACCCCCCCCCCCCCAGCAGCAGTGCCCTGAGGACTATGCCGGGCCTGCTAAGACTAGCCGACATTGACTGACTGCCTGAACTCCCCAACACTCCCCTCCTCCAGCCATGAGGCAATGCCACACCTCGAACCTGTACGCTGCCGTAAACTGCTGTCCGCGGTGCTGCTGCTTCAGTTCAAGCAGAGGCTGCAGTGGCGCCGGTGGCTTGAGTCCCTCGATGATAGCCTCTGCGCTAGTGTCCTCGACCACTCTCGCCTATGATCTATTGTGCTAGCAGCTTTGGGCACTAGCTTTAAAGCCCGGTCTTTGCATTCGGCTTTGGAGACCTCATGTAAAACTCTCTCGAGGTCAGAAAGCGGTTAAGATCAGAAAGGTTCTCGTGTAGAAGAAAATGTCTAGCTCGTGGGGGGTTGTAGCATAGCACACTATATGCGAAATCTCTGTCGAGTGTGACCGAATGTCCACGTATGTGCAATGCTCCCTCTCCTGGAATTCTGTGGTTTGGTAGCATTGTTGTAGTGACTGTCGTTGCATTCTTGGTCAATTGTTGATCAGGTGAGGGTGTTTTCATTGTAGACTCACGAGGGAGACCTCAAATCACAACTTGGCATGAAGCTTAAGCGAGAAATGCTCTTGGCACTCTCAAAAAAGACTTTGTATCCGGAAAATCCTGTAAAGCGTGAAGAGGTATACAATAAGTACAAGCACTTTCTTGAGGAATACAAAACGGTAAGATTTGTGTAAATATGTGTGCCTGTCTGCTTGCACTTTTTTCGACAATGAAATTGCTTGTTTTGGTCTCTAGCAGTTGCTTATACTTTACTTACGATGCTGTCCAGAAGTGTCTACACCCAGTGCATCGATATGCGTTAGGTTGTTGCCAATGACCGTATTTAAGTAAGCCATTACAGTACACTATCCATCCGAATAGTCTGCCTTAGCCGCCCAGTCGATATTGCATCACAGTCGTCATGGCTCCACAGTCGTTCTACGGGGGTTCAAATAAGGGGTCTGACTGGGCCGCTGCATCAGCACCAAGCAAGGGATTTCAAGTTAGGCTGAAAACTCGGCTGGGGGTCGTTACATTTGGCAGCAAGACAACTAACTACCCTATGCACGCACCCAAGCCAGGGAAGTACTTTTTGGGGCTGTCAATTGATATTTTCACATGCTTTGCAAAACTTTATTGACATCGTAAAAAATCTTCTGATTGCCCCAAAGAATTTACAGTCACAGTCTTGGTGGCCATACTGGAAAGGTTTTTTGCACCAGAGTGTATTTGCTGGGACAAGTTTAGCTGCATCTTGCTGTGAATGTCTAAAGGGCAAAGGACTGCATAGTCGTGATCTAGTGAGCAGATCGATCAATCTCGATTTCTTTCGTTGATAGTTATGACTCTTCATTGGGCCATGCAATTGGCACTGTTACTGAATTACTGCCCAAGATTGTTAGCTTGCCGTCCGTATCTACAAAAAATAAATTCATTTCTATAGCGCTCAAAGAGAACTCAATCTCTATCCAGGTGCCGCACAAATGCTGCAGGGCTTGTACTCACGACCTCGGTCGTAAAGGTGAGCACTGCGACCTCGGTCGTTAAAGGCAAGCACCTCAACCCCTGGTTCAAACCAGGCCCCACTATTCAGCAGTGTCTCTTGCACAAGTTTTCCACTGTGAAGGCTTTCGGTTTCTGCCTGTGAATGTGCTTGATCTCGAGAATCATTCTTCTCCTCCTGGTATACAGGAAGAAGAAATTGACTGGCTTGGGCTCAGCGAGGCCGAGGCTATTGCCAAGCAGCTAGCCATCGATGAGAATGAAAAACTGCTCAGGAAGCCACTGAAAGAAATTTTCAAGGCTGATCTGATCGAGCAACTAAGAAGTAAGCAGTCCTGGATTAAGCTGGGTCAGGCTGCCATGCACCTTTAGCATTTATTTATTCTACGTTCACTATTTCATGATTGCTTTTGGTGATAGTTACTTGGCAGCTTTCACAAATAATGCTACATGTTGTCAGACGGGTTATACTGTTGGTGGTTCTGTCGTCGTCTGACCATGAATGATCGGCCTCATTGCTGCCATGGTATGTTACATTTATTTGTAGCTACTTGGGATATGAAGATGCCTATTGAACACTATTCTCCTGCTTCTGAATGAGTGTGGTAGCAAATTTTTTGTCACCTTTAGGCTTTATCTGGACACAAAGAGCGAAAGGTGTTCTCATTAGTGACACTTCAGAACAAAATAGTGGCTTTTTCGAGACGTTTTGGTTAAGCTGGATCGATTACTGAACCTGCCGAGTTACTGATTTTCCTAGGTTAAACACGATGACTCATGCACACTGGGACTTGTTGCCGTCAAGGAAAAGAAATGCGCTCCTAATGTTTGTCACACTTGTAATTTGCAGGAGTGTTTTTTGAAATAGCTCCATAAAACTAGGTGATACTGTAGTAGCACCGTCAAAGGGCCCTTCCACGTGAGGGTGGGGGGAGCCTACCCGTATGCGATGTGGAGATAACTCGAAATGCCCTTGACAGGCCTACTCCGGCTGAAATCGAGTTCGGTCTTCTATTAAGTCATGTCAGACGCTCATACGATGATGGTTAAGCAAGAGAATGCTGCTCGGTGGCCTGAGCTCGAGTCCGTTAATTCAGCTCGATGTGTATTTCGGCGTTCCAGTTAGCCGCCGTGGTTGTTTTTGGGCGGTTTCATATTAACGTTAGTACTAGTGATTAAGGCTATGATGATTTTAGTAGCTGCAGGGTCTGTTTTGCCAGTGAGCCGGCAGGAAGGTTGCCCTTAAAAGAGTTACCGACCGCCAACAGTGTTCAGAAATCGGCATTGATAGGAAGGGAAATCGGCAGTTAAAACCCAGCTATATGTGCCTCCGTCATGTATATGCAAGGTGAATATTTTTGCTACTGCTGACTGCCTACCAGGCAGATCAGTACTCTCATTAGGTTGTGGAGTAACCTTAGACGATATGTACCGGTAATCCAGTAGCAACCACAAGATGCTCTTAAGAAATACTTGAGGGCGAAGGACTTTTATCGACGTGTGAGCTGTAATGGCTCACTAGGTAAGGCGGTTGCTTTTCACGACCTCGTCCCCGAGGTCGTGGGTTCGAATCCTGCGGTGGGCGATCCTTTATGGCCACTGCAAACGGTGGTGATAGCCGTAAAGACTCTTCTGTCGCTATACAAAAAGAGGCTGTTAAAACAGCTAGTATTTTTTTTTACTGAGTATTTCCTAGAGTGACAGCTAAGCTGTGGAATACCATTGCCTGCATATGTACTCAGAAGTTGGCTCACAGAAGACATGCATAACAGGACGTTTTGCTGGCTTAAGCCTCGTATCGTTGTTTGTAATATACAGTCAGTACCTACCTATTCAACTACAATAAAGAAGTTGGGCTAGCTTCTTGGTCGATGTCTAGGCATCCATTAAGGTATCTTGTTTGGTATATAGCTGGTTTGGTCTAGCGGTTAAGGTGCTCGCCCCGACCAAGGTCTGACTGAGGTCGTGGGCTCGAGCCCGATGCATACGTGAAGCATCCGAATAGAGATAAATAAATAGAGAAGTTCTCTTGGGGCGCTATATAAATGAATTATACATATATATATATATATATATATTATATGCATATATATCTTGCCAGTAAATCCTACTTAAGCAGTGGTTCTTAACCTTCCTAATGCTGCAACCCTTAAATACAGTTAATGTTGTGGCGACTCCCAACTATAAAATTGTGTGCTTAATGTGCAAACGCCTGTTGGCGATCCCTGTGAAATGGTCGTTTTACGTGACTTCAATCGCAATATATGATTTTCTACTGCAACTTGCCCCAGCTAAGAACTGCAAGCTACGGCATTCCCAGCGCCTAGGCTTCGTCGTGTCAATGTATTCTTCCAAGTGTTAGACTTCACAACTTTGATAGACCTTCACCAATGTTAAAAAACTAATAAACACAGGTCCAACCACAACTTCCTAAGGCGATTGGCATTTATGGCTACTGCCTTTTGTTCAATTAAACAAATTACTGCTACATTTGTTTATAGGTGGAACAATACCACCAGCTGAACTACCTACAGTAACAAGGTAATACTTAGTGTAATTTAAGTGCCATCAATCACGTACATTAATGGTGCTAATTTAACTACAAACTGCCTTTTACGTTTCAGCCGAATGAAGAAATGGCTTGGAACCACTAGCTAAAGAGTGAACCGACCCAGCAATTACTAAAGCAACGATAATGTGTACATAATAAAATATCAGAATATTTCAATCATTTTATTTTGTAACTCGACCACAGCCTAATCTTCCTTGACAACTGTAGTTCTTTCTGACACGTATATGCCATCCAAGAATTTACGTATGTCTTTGCCTCCGACTGAAGTACACTGCTGGATCCTTGCAGCTGCAAACAGAAATGGGAAAAGATACTCTCAAACGCGACAAGCTGCAAAACTGCAAGCAGACAAATGGAAATCATTAAACAACATGGCCAGGCATGTCCAATTGTTTTGACTCCGGTTAAAGAGAGTAGAGCCGATAGCAGACTACTCACAATACTAACATGGCAAAACGCCAGGCTGCTTGCAACACGGAACGACAAACAACAGTGCACCTCAAAATAGCATCAAAAGATCTTTTGCTAAAGTAGTGGTCAGAAGCCTAGCCACTCGGCAACTACATACCATATTGTGACACCATCTCAACATCATTTCCTTCCAATATGATTTCATCCTTCTGCTCAGTAGAGGTTCGGCACGTTACACCGTTAGGCATCTTAATGGATCTCGTGAACTTTTCGCCCAGGAAATTTCGGATCTCCACCAAGGTGTTGGCTTCGGCAATGGCGATATTGATAGGAAAATGCGCATACACACTGCGCATTTTGTACTGGAAGCCCTTCAAACATAAAGGAAACACCATTGCACCGGGCTGGCAAGTCGAAAACAGTTTCTACACTACTCATGACCAGCACTTCCTAGAAGCCAACTTGCACACAGAAAGCACTGTTAGGTACTACCGAAAGCATTGGTGGCACCGAGTTGCTGAAGTCGTACCATATAAAACTCATCAAAGTCATTGCTCAAGCAAGTGCATACATATACAAATCAATAGTAAAGCGATCAGCTTTTCTTAGGCAATTTATAAAACTGCACAGCAGTCAGTTAAGCTAATATCACGAACCAATATAACTTAAATCTACTTCATTCAACGAGCAACCGCCTAGTTGGTTTTGAATACGATTTTGGGTTAAATTTTTATTACCTGTAGGACCAACCCTAACAACATTAAATCTTGCAGGTTTAGCCCCAAAGATGGAAAACCTTGGCTCGACCACAGGATGCCCAGCCACCCCTCACATACGGTTAAAATCAAGCAATGTATTGGAGTGTGTGCTATGGAAAATACTAAGGCACGCTTTTGCCAAGTAGATGCCACAATCTAACATGCAACACCATTTTCTCTACTAAAAGGTCACACAAGCACAATATTGTAAACACATGGTCAACGTCACATATAGGTTGGTAAAAATTTAAACCGCTTTCAGCTAACTAATTAAAAGTACAAACATTTAAGCATCCTTAACGGTAACAAAAGTTGACTACGCATATAGATATGCAGCATGCCACCATGAACCAAGGCCACAAATAATAAATAGGTAATAAACGGGGCCACGGCACGCTCAGAACATGTCCTCAAACCTGAAAGGAACTTGAGACAGCACTTAAGATCTGCCTTTTTTCTCTCAGTCCGGCTAAAAGATATCGCTCGAGCAGACCAATGTGGGGTATGCGTGTGTGCAAGCACATGTTAATAGCTTCACGGCCAGACGGCACCAAGTGAAAGAAGTAACACAACACAAGGTATAGTCGATCTACTAAATCTTACTAATAGAACCAAATGCACACTACAAAGACTCTATCTCATTGTTATCAGCCAAAGTCAAGCACAGATGAACGCACTGCCAAGTGACGGGACATTGACAGCGTGATGTATATAGCTACGTAACTGACTCGGCCTTGGCGGTATAGCTGCCGTAACTTACCTTCACAACTCCCTTGACCATGTTGTTGATGTGTGAACAAACCGTCCTGACTGACGACAGCTCCTTACGAGAGCCGAACCACTTTTCGACTCGAATGATTTTCTTTCCGACCATTTTAATATCCATGTTCATGTGTCGGAAATCTCGTCTCAGTGTACCTCTTGGTCCTTTGACAGTAACTTTGCGGGACTTGACAGAGACCGTCACTGCAATAGTATCATATCAGGATCCAGCTAAGACAATCGACTGGCGCGGCATTCAGTGCCAGAGCGAATCGTGTCGGCGAATGGACCTCGGCATCCAGGCGTGCGCAAGGAGCAAGGAGCCAACGCTTTGAAAAGCATCGTACCCCCATCAGGGATCTTAATCTGCTCTGCTCCCAGAATGTTCTTCATGGTGACTACAAAGACACAAACAAGTTAATCACTACAGGTTACGACGCTGCCGGCACATTTAACTGCGGGTACACTCCAACGTAGGCGAGTTGCACGATCGATATAAAACTAGAAACATACAAAATCCACAAAATCCTATGTTATATCCATCTATTTACCTACTAGACTGTCTGCCGCACGCCGATGGCGTGAATGTAAATGTTAAGCAGCAGATTTCTGAGCAAATGCCGCGACTGCATATTTACCTGACGATGGCCACCGGAAAAGGGAGAACGAAGGGTGCCGCTGCAGTTATTTAACGAATCAGGCTAAATTGCACTCATTTCCTTAATTTAAATATAATAAGCATTAATTAAATACAAAACTAAAGTCTATCAAGTCTACCTATTAGTCTTACTAGGTTGTCGGCATCTAGATATTGTGCTGCCACGCCCCACAAGCTTCTCGGCGACGTACTTCCGGAGGCAAGCGCTGTGTGGTAAGAGCGACCCTTGTTGTACTGCTGAATACATATTCAGACTGCGAGCGACGACGGGCTGCATGTATATAGGTCAGAGGGGCTGTATCTGCTCCATGTAGATCAGGCTGCTGCTTCCCGTCGCTGCGGTGTGTTGCGGACCGCCGTTGTCATTTCGGTGGCGTCGCACCTCAGTTCTTAAAAGATTATGCCTACAAGGCGCCGCTCTAAGATAATTGTGCAGAGCTAAAATTTAGTGGGTCGAAGTAAAATATAAAATAGATGCTATGAGTAAACCAGAACTGGACAGTTGTTTGACGAACAAGTTTTAGCGATACCCGGCTTAGCACTCCAACAGCGAACGCTCGTCCGCGGTGTCGCCTGTATCGCGCACAGATCCTCTGCTCTTGATCACAGGCCCAAACTGCAGTGCGGAGAAATTTTGCATCTAGTGAGCTGATGGGGCTCTCTTGGCTCCACGAACGTGATGGAGGTCGCTAATGAGCCTCCGCGTAAGCGTAAGCGTAGCCCTCTCATGCGGACCAGGTTTGTGTGTGTGTGTGTGTGTGTGTGTTGTGTGTGCTGTGTGTGTTGTGTGTGTGTGTGTGTGTGTGTGTGTGTGTGTGTGTGTGTGTGTGTGTGTGTGTGTGTGTGTGTGTGTGTGTGTGTGTGTGTGTGTGTGTGTGTGTGTGTGTGTGTGTGTGTGTGTGTGTGTGTGTGTGTGTGTGTGTGTGTGTGTGTGTGTGTGTGTGTGTGTGTGTGTGTGTGTGTGTGTGTGTGTGTGTGTGTGTGTGTGTGTGTGTGTGTGTGTGTGTGTGTGTGTGTGTGTGTGTGTGTGTGTGTGTGTGTGTGTGTGTGTGTGTGTGTGTGTGTGTGTGTGTGTGTGTGTGTGTGTGTGTGTGTGTGTGTGTGTGTGTGTGTGTGTGTGTGTGTGTGTGAGGAGCTGGGCTGGAGCTTCCGCAGTCGGTGCTCAATGTTTGAAAACAGCTGCGGCTCAAGCTCGCATGTGTGTCTGCATGTTCTATGGGTCCTCGAGCTCAGGTCTTCGAGCACAAGGCCAACTGTTCCGTATCTGATTAGTTTGTCTAGTCTTTGCTAACTCGTTGCTTGTATAGCGGGAGCTCGGCTCCGGGACTTATAGCGTTCTGAGCCATTGCTTCAGCTAGACCTGAGGCATGAGCCAATTCATCTGCGAGTATCATTTCCCTTTGCAGCAAATGTAAAGCGCCTAGAAAGAGATTAAGTTCTCTGAGGGCGCTTTATCAAGTACATAATTATTATTGTTATTATTATTATTAGCAGGACTTGTGTCATAGGGAGATAATTACATGGTTTCGATGTGATTTGGGGGCTCTCAACTTGACCATTTCCAGTCGATAAGTCAGCCGTGGTGCATGGGCATACCGTGCAGTACTCTTTTAGATGGCCTCAGTTGTCACCGGGTCGTGAAGTGTTGCCTATTGTAACGCTGTTCGTTAAGACTTCGGCAGCAAAATCTGTGGAATAGTGAATACAGGATTTGCACGATGCTCAAGGAAGCTAGGGGGTTAGAATTCTTTTTCGGGATTCTTATGGCATGTTTCTATACTTTTTTTTTATCCTGGTGGGGATTTACTTAATAGGTAAACAGTTCCTGTCACATATCTCGCATTTTGACGTGTGGCTAATCATTCTGCTTTTAATCCTGCCACCGTGGCTAATATATAATAACATAATGCAATATAATATAACATTGTAATAATATATATATATATATGTATTATACTAATATTGCTCCCCGTGGCTTTCATGTCGTAGCCGTTTGTGTCCCTGATCTACTTCTGCCCTACCAGTCGATGCCAATGGACGTACAGCCAGCAAAGAAGGACTAGAAAGCAGATGAAGCTGTGACAATAATCCCAATCCAACGGGAGGCACAACGAGATTCGCTTGGCGGGCTGCAGTGGCCGAATCGACTGACGCAAGCCCTGCGGTCGAGTGGGGCACTAGCGGTCGAGTGGGGCACTAGCGTGCATGCAGCCATGCAGCAAGGTTTACCATGGAGCGCGTCCCTCGTTGGAGCTATAGCGTTTTGTATTGGGTGGTTTCTTGCAACATTTGTGTGAGCGGTTGTGCACCTCTCACTCGTTGGCATGCCGTCCATGCCAGATTGTTCGTATTGTATGGTACGTTCGGTCAGTTCGTTTCGGTTTGCTCTTGCTTTCCGGATTTACATTAGGATGCAGTGATTGTGTAATCCTCTGTCCGAATAGGGGTTCTTGAGACGTTTGTTGACTGGTTCAGACTCGGCAACTACGATCGTCTTGCGCTTTTTGCTGCCATATTTTTGTCAGCAAAAAAGAATCAAGAAAAAGCGTGCAAATGTCATTTTTCATTATTGCACTGCTGTCCCCTTCCTCATTTTCCGGTTTATCCGGTGCTTCGTCTGTGCCACGGTACATCGCCTCTAGTGGTTGCTCGTGCTCCATTTGCCTTGATTAAGCCCACTGGTCCTTACTGCTTGCATGTGGATAGTTTCTGGTAGACACTTTCCTTTGCAGTTGCTCGGACCTTGGCTTGCTCTTCTCGCCCTAGTTGTGTGTGTGTGTGTGTGTGTGTGTGTGTGTGTGTTGAGTCCTGCAGTAAGCAATCATTTGTTGCCTACTGCAAGCTGTGGTGATAATAATAATAATAATAATAATAATAATGCACTTGATAAAGCACCCTCAGAGAGATAGCCGGCAAGGTTCTTCTCCTGCTATATAAATAAGGTTGTTGAATCAGCTAACCTTTACTTTGCCTCCACCGAACTCCTACCCAGATATAGTGCTGTGCTATTTGCCTCTCTGCGCATGTCTCCTGCTCGTGCTTAGGCTGCGGGCAAACCAAGCTCGCTGTTTGGGGATAGCCGTCGCAATTGCCTGATCTCATTTGTTGCATGCCTGTTTTCCTGCTTTATTTTTTCTGTTCACTGGTTGCCTGTCAAGGTCATTCTCAGAATACCACTATATTCCTGTAGATCATGGCCGGCAGTTTTGGTCAAACAGATGGCTTCTTTCAGCAAAATTACGACTTGCCTGACCAGAACCCGAATGCTGGGACTGCCTATCCACCACAAGGACCGTACGTTGCCGACGGCTGTCTTTCGTTTGACTTCAAAACAGATGCATGCCAATAAGAGCTGTGGGCGGACAGCTTGCGGTAGCAATGTCATGCTTCATGTTAGCTTCCTGGTGGCTTATTATGTTGATGTAACTATCCATACAGTGCCTGTACTCACTCTTCGTTTGTCTCACATTTCTGTGCTGTATGTAGGATAGTGCCTTTTGTATGTCCTGCTGAAGCGAGATGCTTTATTGGTTAGCAGCTGAACTGGTTTGACTTGCGTTAACTTTTATGCTGCTGTGGAAAATATTTTCTTTACATTCTTCAAGGTGATCTTCTTGTGATCCAGCTGGCTTACTGTTTCTTTTTGTCATTGCTCCTTGCTGTTCGTGTGACAACTATGGCAGGTACCAAACAGGGCTTTAAACGTGAGCTACCTACGATGAAGTAATTGAGTGACTAGATGAAGATTGGTATGTATGGGTAAGAGAATAAGGGAGAGAAGACTCGGATGGACCGAGGAGCAAGAGAAGCTGCCACAAGGAGTGAAGATGCGGCATTGGCTAAAAAAATAATAATTAAATTGTACGAGTGTTCGAGCTAGGGAGTTTTGCTGCATGTAATACGCTCAAAACAGGACTGCGTGCCACCAGTCGTCTTTGGGCTCGTGTTGTTTGGATTGACTGACTGTCATGCACATGCGAATCTGATGTGACTTGTGGTTTGCCTCCCTGACGTTGAGCCCCCTCTTCGCTCACCCCCCCCCCCGACAATACTCTCCTGCAGTCCCCTCAATATTATTTGAATATTTCACACTGTCAGTCTCAGAAGCGAACTCTGCAGCACTCAAGTTTTATTCGGTGCTGCGATGCAACCACTAAGAGGTGAGCAGATCGTTAGCCTTGTATTCTTGAGTACATAGTTTTTGAACTTGTTTGCTTGTCAAAAAATAAAAACCGTTTGGTCTTAACAGATGGATCGCAGAGGGCTGAAGAAAATGCCACGAGAAGAGTTTGTCTATGCATTCGAAAAAAAACTGTGGATCGCCTATGACATCCATCCTCATGCTCATTTTGCGGGTTGTTTTCATTGGGGAGCACCCCATCCCAGCATTCTTCTGGTAGGGCCATTTCCATGGGGGAGTGACCACTGTAGCACAAGCGCAAGACAATTGCAGTTGCCGAGTCTGAACCAGTCAACAAACGTCTCAAGAACCCCTATTCGGACAGAGGATTACACAATCACTGCATCCTAACAACTAACACAACTACTTACTTGCACCATTTCTAGCTTCATAAGAGTCGCAGATGGACATGCGTATGCTATAGATGGCCATGTTCAAGCCTGTACGTACGTACAAGGGCATTGCCGGGTCTAAGCATGGGAGACAGACCTTGACCTTGTCGGTGGAAGGCTGAAAGGACATGCCCGCTTCCAAGCTGATGGACTTGCGCCTTCGTGTCCACTCACCAGGGGGGAGGGTTGGGGTCGGCACATTTTTCTTATGCCTGTAGCCCAGAAGTGAGGCGCTCGTGTTTCTCGATCCGTGTCATGGGATCGAATCAAGCAGGTATCAGTCCTCGATTGCCACTGTAAGCAGTTTTGATAAGGTCAGCTGATTGGTATTACAGCCTCATTTGTATAGCGGCAGAAGAGCCTTGGCAGATGTCGCCGCGCTTGCAGCAGGAAACAAAAGATTGTCTGCTGCAGGACTTGAACCCACCACCAAGGTCGTGAAGAGCATGTTACCCCTAAGGCTCTTCGTCCACTATATAAATGAGGCTGTGTAATTGGCTGACTTTTTTTCACCTTTAATTTTACCAGTGGCCGTATGTTTTTCTCAGGCATTTTTCTCTCAGACATCAGTGATTTCTGATAGATATTTGCAAAACTCGAGTGTGACGTCCCTATGAAATAGATTGTAGTAACCAAGAACTAGTTTGCAAAGTTAAAACCAATGCAAATAGGTATTGTATGAGCTCCACCTATTGAAATCGAGAAAACTAAATGGCTATATTGCCTTAAAAAATTATATTAAGACTGGGTTTAGACAGCATTGAGGAGGCAGGTGGTTTAATGGATCATCAAATGCCAATGACAGCCATACTCATGAATGGAAAACAAGGGATAAATATTCCTTGATGCTGGCAAATGATAAGAGGGAGATGTTTTCAGGCCAGTGGATGCAGTTCTCAGTCTCACTTTTGGTGCACATGCTCCAGACATCGAGATGTTTCGGATGCAGTACTGTTTACAGTATCGACTTAGAAATCACAGGATTTTTAGAATTTTTCAGTAAAAAAAACCAGAAGAAGGTACTCACTACAATACCAAATGCACTGGTAATGTACTTTGTAATCATCAAGGTGTGTAATCTTTTCTGAAATGAAAGTTTGCTGGATGGTAAAAGTATGGTGCAACCAGCTGGTGCTAAGATGCATTGCATGACCAGTGTGGTTTTGTTCTCTAGAATGCTGACCCTTTGTATGTCACCCCTAACCATGTTATCCATGTTGTTTATCAAGCATGATGCCACTCACCACTCGATCGTGTTTCCTTTGCAGCAAATGTAAAGCACCTAGAAAGAGATTAAATTCTCCGAGGGCGCTTCATCAAGTTTATTATTATTATTATTAGAAGAATTTAGGCAAGGAGCAGCATCGGATTTTTGAGCTCAGTATTTTTTATCGCAACCAGCGTAGTGTGAAGCTGCTCGAGTGTGTCTAAGCACCTCGTGGGATGAGGCATCCTTAAATCCCTGTCAGGGGAGGTGACATCGGTGGCAGCATGCTATCTTTGTGAAACATGGGACTCTGGAGGAGGCATTGTTGGTGATCGCTACAGGTTTGCCCACAGACTCACTGCAATTTGGCCGATAAGGTTGGGGGGGGGGTACATTACAAACAACATGCCACCGGTAAGTCTTTTTGTGCATTAGCATGTCCAAGGGTAGCTGGGGAGGGGTGGGCTGCTCTCTCCTATCAGACCAAGGCAGAATGAGTGGGCTCTCCCTGCACAGCACCAGCCGATCCACGGTCTCCCGAGCCCTATGTGGTGTTATCTTATTGGCACAAAACAGATTTCGTTGCTTGTTATATTCGTGATTGCTGACCTGCCCTCGTCACTCCTATTCGTCTTCCCCCATTTTTAACAAATGCTACCGTGACATTTTGGGCTGAGTAATTACAAGGGTGGAGTGGAAAAATGTCTAGTGCTAAGATTCAACATGGTAATTGCACATAGCTACATGATATTCCTCATTAGCCGCATGCTGTGCAAGCATTTGAATCCCTACGAAGTCATCATAGAGCTTTAGGCCTAATGTGCAGTGTGCTGTTTCTATTGCCTCAGCAATACTCGTAAGGAGTCCTATGCCCAGTGGAGGCCAAATTTGGGGTCCGAGTTGGCCTCGAAAATTTGCCTGGGGCTTGGCTTAGAATAGTCACCCTCAAAAATTTGGCAGCGCTACACTGGCCCTCCATCCGGTATGTCTATCGTGATGCATCTCGGCTCCAGTGGACGAGCAGACCTGTGTCGGGAAAGCAAAGCAATGGCCTTAGTGTTTGAGCAGTGCACCATCGAAGCAACATTCGTTTGCTTGTGGCGCTGCCGCCTGTGATCGCCAAGCCCCCAGCGAAAGAGCCAACGCTCCCTCCCAGTTGCCTCTGATGCTACGCCTGCTGTGAACCTGCGTGGCAAAGGCAAGAAAACGCTCGCCAAAGAGGCACTCACGACGCCTGAAATTTCGCGAGTGTCAGCTTCATGGCCAAGTTTCTCACCCCCACACACGTGACTTCTAATTCAAGCCCCGGCAGGCCGGAGCAAATTTAGGGTTTGCCTTAGTATAGGACCCCTTACGGATGCTCTGAACGATGTTGTGACTCAACCGGCATTCATTGCACGATCCTGTTATCTGCCCACACTAAGCGAATGGGAAATTTCGATCTTCACTAACCGAAATGATGATTGATTGATCATTGATTAATTGATCATTGATTGATTGATCAATCATAGATTATCTGTCTGTTATGCTGGTAGCAAGTATTCACACGTTTGATGCATGTGAACCTACAGTTGTACCTATACAGTAGACCGGCAATATACAGTGCTGGCCCGAAGCATTCAGGCACCCTCGACATCACGATGTTACCTAAAGTATTTCAGTGTTTAATAAACTTCTGGTCCACCAAATTTCACCAGAACACGGGACTTTGCATGAATTAGCAATATTTCTAACAAATCGTTCATGCAGTCATGATAGGTTGCTTACCGTTTCCAAAAACACGCAGAACGGCCACTGCTGCAATGTCTGGAGCAATGTTGGGCTTCCAACATAGCCAAGCCACCTTTTTCAAACGATCATATTGTGTTGCACCGTCTGAGCACTATGATGTAGGGTTTGCTGGATGCAATAAATATCTCATTTCTATAAATGTATCTCAATCCTGTCTGACGTTTGCTTAGCATTTGCCAAGGACTTGAAAGGTGCTATTTTAGGCATGCACAGCCAAAGTAATAATACATCTTTTAAATATAGCACCTTAAGAGAATCAAATCTATCCAGGTGCTGTATAACTCACTACCAGAGTAGCATTAACCAAGAGTTAATGATAAGCGAGGTAGCATGCATAGACGAGCATACAAAAGTACAAAAGCATTATGCATAGACAAGCAGCAACAGCATGAGAAGATAACCAAGGCCAGTTGCTAGGAAATCCGGTTAGTAACATGCACTGAATCATGCACCTTTATGAATGCAAAGCGCAGAGGCAAAAATATACATTTGCTGAGGTGCCGGCAAAGCTGTGGGAATGAGATGTGTCTCTAGCTTAATAATAATAGTAATAACAGTACAGTCGACACGGTGTATGAGAATATCTGATATAGCAACACTCTGCTTATAAGAATAGCATTTCTGCAGCCCAGATATTTTTGCAATATTAGTCTCACTCCGCATATGGGAAAATTTGGGAGAACTTTGCATATAAGAATGGCTATTGGCCGGTCTTAGCTTAATCTTATAAGCAGTCGTCGGTAATGCAAATACAATATTTTATCCCTTTATAACGCCTTAAGAGAACTAAATGACTTAAATGCCGTGAAGTCAATGCTGGAGGTGACAGATGCAAGAAGCAAAAGAAGGCTTTTGGTACTTGGTTGATCCTTGCCTCCTCGTGTAATGAGTAAAGGCCAGCTGATTCAGCAGCCTCATTTATTACGTGGCTGATGAGCCTTAGTGGCTACATCACCTCTTTCCACCTGCTGGATTCGAACCCACGACCTGGTTCTGAAGTGCTTGGACCTTGCCACTGGCTCAAGATTTGGTTTTAAAGTACGAGCAACCGTGCATTACTCATCAATCAATCAGCAATCAATTCACCTTGCACAGGCAGTTTCAAGCATACCTCTTCATTCTCGGTGATACAGTGAACTACTCAGGATTGTGCCAAGGACAATAATTAAACCTTGACCTTGCTTGTGGCGGCCAAAGATAGTGTGGGTAAGAGGAAGGGTCAGTGCATTCCTCTCAGCTCCATATCCAAGTGCTGGGCACACTCCTTGGGCATGTCTGTGGTGATGCGGTCTTGACTTTACGAGAACTCTATTTGGCACCTGGTCATAGAAGTGCTGCTCTGCGGATCTGTTATGGCCATCTAACAGTTATTTTCCTGCGCTGTTATTGTTCCCTAACAGCATGACCTTGGTGGCTAGCCCTGTTGAAGCATACTATCATAGAAGCAGCACATCTCCGAGGAGAATGGCTTGCTGCTCTCAAACCGTGTTAAACAGCTAGCATTTAGAAGGTCTGAATACTTACTTATGCTTTTAATGCTGAATCGTCAGTGCACTACTGAACCATATTCTTAAGAACCCGGACTAGAATAGGAGTTTACATTAGTTTACGAACTGTTGCTTGTATTAGACTCAGCGTCTTCCAGTGACCTCGGACAGGTAACCTAGTACCTCTGCCACGTAATGCTGTACATCCTTCAAGCTGCAGGCGTAGCAATAACTCACGAGGCATGCAAGCTATGAGACTCTCAAATGTTACTTAAGATTCAGCATACTTTTTGAAGCTTGGTCAGTGCAGCATCCAACGACCCGTGTGCCTGTTTGTATACCCGAATGTGAGTGTGTGTGTGTGCACTCAGGCTTGCATGTATGTGCGCATGTGAGTGTGTGTTTGTGTGCATTTGTGTGTGTGCGCGTGCAGACTTGCTTGGCAAGTGGCAAGCTTGCTATTTCTCACTGGCAACTGAGGCTAGATGACCTCTTGTCTAGGCTGGATGACCTCTGCTTAGTATGTAGCATGTGTGGTTATTACCCTCTGTCAGCTTCTTCTCGAGCAGGCTTGCTCACTGCTTGCTGCACCTGTTTCTGGCCAAGCGAGCATGTAGCAGGCTCCACGAACCATCGAGTAGCAGCCTGTGCCATCAGCCTTTTTTCTGGGTTCCTAGTCACGTGCATACCCAGACATTTTCCCAGGTTGGTTGAATCTGGATCTCGGTTTGCCAAAAGTTTGGGGGGGCTGCCGAACCCCCACACGACATGTGTATGTAGCCAGTGCCATTGGCTGTCCCTGCAGCCAATCATAATGACGATGTGGCTTCCCGTGGAACCCTAGCTCTCATACTTTTCCTCACAGCAACTGCATAGAGTGCCTGGTTGGTTACTAGCCGCGAAAGGAGTATATCTGTTTCTGTGTAGCCTGCCTGGAATCTGGCGCTGACGTTTCATCATTACAAGCTTCCTGAGCTGTGATGCATTGGCTGCGACGGCTTTCGGAGGTCACCTCTTGATCTGTTCCGTGTGATGCCACAATCGTTGCAGAGGCTTTCAGCAATTTGACTATTCTTACGTTCCGAGCACCAGCGATTACGGAGCATACGGAGGTGCCTACGCCCAGCCGGTGGCAGCCGCAGCCGTGGGCAATGCCGGCGCACTGTACACCGGCAGCATAATGACACCGGATACATTGTACACGCAGCCCACGTCGGACAACTTCGACGACGAGCCACCGCTGCTGGAAGAGCTGGGTATAAACTTCGATCATATTTGGCAAAAGGTAAGCGAGATGCATGAACCCGGGCCCGCCTTCTTAATTCGTGAACCCGGCCTGCGGCCTGCTTGGCGGCATGCACCTGAGCACCAGGGGCTGGGCGTGGGCTCGGTGATGCTGTGTCGGAGCAGAGCTGACAGCCCAGATGTGGGCTTGCACGTGTGCTAGTGTCTGTGTGTTTGCTAAGCCCACCGAGCCTTGTTGCATCCGCTGCATGTTTCTGGCGGTATGTGAAAAAGGCAGCATAAGCAAATTTGCCCGAAGGCCGCACTGGCTTGTTGATTTGGCCCGGTCATCCTTAAGGTAAGCAAGATCCCTGTCGCCAGTGAGTGTTGTCCGCTTTCTTTCCTGTGTGTATCTATGTGTTTATCGTCATATGTAACTCAGCAAAGATATATATATATATATATATATATATAGTTTATATATATATATATAGTTTATATATATATATATATATATAGTTTATATATATATATATATATATAATTTATATATATATATAATTTATTTGTTCAGCGCCGTAAGAGAACTTAATCTCTATTCAGGCGCTTCACATATGCCAGGTGGCTCGAGCCCACGACCTCGGTCATCAAGTACATTCACCTTGGTCTCAGTCGTTATAAGCAAGCACCTTAACCATTGGGCTAAACCAACGCTTGCACTCTCAGCTTAAGTAGCGTTCGGCGTGGCTGTTGTAGGTAGTCAGCACACTTCATCTCACGATAAGATGGTGAAGCATAGCTTAGCCTACAAACCGCCATTATTTCACTGAAGGCTAGCATCTTGCCTTCAGCCTCCAGTAGCATGTATGCAATTTGCCGCAGCTGCTGTCAGAGCATGTGTGATTCTCTAGTGACCCGAACCGACGTTAGTTAGCAGACATAATTGATTAATTTCTGGAGGTGATATTATGAGTTGCTTCAAATGGTTCAAGTGTTTTGAGGTGGTGAATGAGTGGCTCAGTCGGCTATGGGGAGTGGCTCTACAGCTGGTTTCCCTCTCACTAAGTCCTCGTGACTCAAGCCCGGCGGCAGACGACTTCTTCTGGACTCGGTGCTATTCATGCTTTGGTTAATAAGCAAACAGCCAAATCTGATCGTGCTCGGCCATGACAGTTTGTGTGAATGACAGGCTTGCCCTTGGGCCTTAGCCTCGGGGTAAGGTGCTCGCTCACACATCAGTACCCTAGTTGGGGCTCGAGTCCTTCAGCAGGCATGTCTTTATTGCCTGCTGAAAGCGGGGTGATGGCTGCTAAGGCTGTTCTGCAGATATCTGCAGAACAGCCTTAGCAGCCATCACCCGCTTTCAGCAGGCAATAAAGACATGAAGGACTCGAGCCCCGACCTGGGTACTGATATATATGCACACACACACACACACACACACACACACACACACACACACACACACACACACACACACACACACACATATATATGATGCTGTTGAGCCAGCTAGCTTCACCTTCCTCGAGCTGCTGTTTGATGCAAAGCAGTGGCTAAGTCAGTGCCTCATGTCAGTATGTATTGCCAGACCTCAGCCAGAATATCTCGGCTGGTATTTAACGAGGTGATCAGCCGATGGGAACTTTGCATAGAGCTTGAACTAATGATTGGCGTGCTTACTTCACCAGCAGAGCATGCACCGAGCTTCTATCTCCTAATCGCCAGCTACCGTACTCGCTCTTTATATTGAAGACTAGAATTGAGAGGGGGGATGGTGATTACAGTCTCTCTTCCCCGTGCCGATCCTGAAGAGCAGCAACTGATAGCTGTGTCCATTACACCACTTCAGCGCTCTCAAGGCCAGCCAAGATCAACGGTTGCCCCCCCCCCCCCGTGGAAAAATCCCCCGTACGCTCATGCTTGTACACATTTTGATTTAGCGTAGTTTTGTTGTCTCCAGGCTGCTGGCATCTTTCTGTGGTAATGTGGATTTTGGGCAGCCTCATCACATTGAGATCAGGAATTAATAGTAAGCAGTTTCGGTGCAGAAATGCAAATTTTTTGAACGTAATACATCCAAGGCTTTCATGCTTCAGAACTGAAACCGAACGTGGCATATGTATCATACAAGTCGAGCAGCTTCCTGGCTTTGTGTGTGTGTGTGTGTGTTGTCTGTGCAAGCGCCTGTGAATGCGGTCGTGTGCATGTCCATACTAGGACAGTCGCACAGCTACTGAGTTGATTTAGCCCAATTCAGTTCTGTTGTGGATGAGAATGCCTTGACCCGCATTCAAGAGGTGGCCCTTCTAACTTTCCTTTGCTGAACTAGTCGACCCATCCTTCCTGAGCATGATGTCCTGAAATGGCACTGTCGGCCAGTTGCTCCGTTCTTGCTTGCCTGCATGTGAGGAAGAGAGACTTGCCGCTGTGTAAGCCACTGTGGCTTTGGTTTGCATCTGGCGTGCTCGTGGCAGCAACCCTTAGAAGACCTCTGGTCGCTTGGCTTCAACTAAGCATTACATTTGTTGCTGCACTTGGCGCAAGTGCGGTGAAATAGCGTTAACGACGATTAGGGCTCGCGCGCACACACACACACACACACACACACACACACACACACACACACACACACACACACACACACACACACACACACACACACACACACACACACACACAAACACACGAGTGCAAAATAGTAATGTATGTAAAAAACTTAAATCGTAACATCCCAGAACCCAACGCACCCGGCCTCGGCGTGGTTCCGGCGAGCGCTAGTCATTGGTCGTCGAGTGGCATATCTCGCTTTGTCTGTAGCACCGTCGGTCCAGCCGATCGACCATGGTTCACGATTGTGCCAGCTAGTGCCGAGGCAGGACACATAATCTGCCGCTCTACGCAAAAGCTGCATAGGTGACAAGCTCGCCCCTCGGCGGCAGTGAAGTCTGAGAAGTGAAGAGCTCGACTTGATGCCGAGCTTTGCGTCGTCCTCTCCCCTCTCCCCGCTGTCTCAGAGCTAGTTCTCTTCGGGTATGGTATTGAGCGTTGAACCGTGGGTCAGCGTCATGCCGGCGGGCTGCTGTGCAGCTGCCGACGCTGCAGCCATCGCTGGCTGCCCTAGCGTCCTCTGATGAGGCGGCAGCGCCAGGGCGGCGCCGCCAGATGCGGGTGCTGTCGCTCGAAGTTGGTACGAGCTGCTGGGATCGCCGACCGCGCCTGCAGCGCCACCCAGCCCTGTCGCAAATTCCGGCTCCACATCGGCTAGCCGCTCGTCGTCGTCTTCGCCTCCGCTGCCGGCTGCGGCCATCGCCTGCGGCTCGGCGATCATGGCCAGGTAGGCGTTGTACTCGCGGTAGCCGGCGTCGTCGTGTGGATACTCGGTCACGGGGTCCACTGCTGCGGGCGCCGCCAGCCGCGCCACCGGCTCGCGGTGCATTAGTGGTTCCTGCTCCTTCAAACAAGACGGAGCAGAAGCGCAATGCCTCAGGAGCGAGCGAGGGAGAGAGGACAGCTGGCTGGCTTTGCTGACGAGCTGCGCCCCTCTTCTCGTCGCGCCGCTCTCGTGGGCGAGGACGAGTGCAAGAGCGGTGGATGGCGCAGGAATCGGCCGATTCCCACCTCCGGGTAGTGCTTGATGATGTCGGGCGGGGCGGCCACGCTGCTGCTGCTGCTGCTGCTGAAGCCGCCTTTGGCCGAGGCCAGCTGCGGCGGCGAAGCGCAAGCCTCGCCGAGGAGGCTGGCTTCGTGCTCACGCGGCGGCGGCTCGTAGTCGTCAACGGTGGCCAGCATCGTCGCGTGCTGCGCGCCGCCAGCTGACGTCGGCGACTGGAGTAGCATCGGCATATCTTCATCCTACGTGTGGGAGAAAAACGCACTACTGCGTTTGGAGCCATTTTTCGAAAGTGAAGCGTGCATTGCGAGCAGAGGATGGCGGTCTTGGCGGGGGGGGGGGGGGGCTCTGCATCGTTCGCAGAGATAGCAGCCAGGGACCGACGCAAGACCAGTCGGCAGCTGCTGCTGGACACGGAGTCGTTGGTTGGTGGGAAGGGTTTGTTGCGGCTTGGCTTCGTGCTCAGCTGGTTACATTTGCACCTGCGTTAGCAAGCTATTGTCACACGCAATGATGCTTGTGGTATCGCGCTTGATGCTGCACGTGTGGGGTTGGTGCATGTGTACGCAGCATTGAGTGCACGCTTGTGAGCCTGTGTACGCACAGAAATGTGAGTGTGAGTGTATGTACTGTATAATCAACGTGTGTGTGTGTTTGCACGTGTCCGTGCTCCCTTCGAACGTGTGCTGAAATGAGGGGTCATGTGCTCGAGGGGTCGTAGTGGTTTTGCACAAATGGCGGGCCGAGCGTACTTTTGCGTTCAGATAGGTGCCCCTCTGGACTATACGCTGGCGGGCGCAGTATGCCGCAGTGGCCAGGGCTATGATCGTTGTTGCTCCCGCCACGGCTATGGCTATGATCGTAGTCGTGGAAATGCCACCCAGGTCCTCGACAGCTTCAACATTGCCTTCGGGTGACACTGAGACGGTAATAGACGCATTGTCAGTACTGCAAAAGAAATCGGCCAACTTGCGGCAAGCAACCGTGGAACCGCGCATAGCGTATAGGTCAGACCGCATCGATGGAGAGGGGCATCGATGGAGAGGGGCGCTCGTTGGCCACTGCTGCGACCACTGTCGTCCACCGCTGGTGCGAGCGAGTGCCTTAGCGTCTCCTCTATTTGTTGAACTTACCCGAAGCTGCTCGCCGCCGTGCACACGTACATGCCCTCGTCGCGCGCCGTGGCACTCGGCACGCTCAGCTGCGCCGTCATCACGGTGCCATTCTGCGCCGTGCTGAACGAGTAGCGGTGCGCCGTGTCCAGGCTGGCTCCGTCGTGTGACCACCTAACGATCGCCGGTGGGTCGCTGTCGAATGCGCAGGACAGCGTCATTCGCATCCCTACAAAAAAACGGCGTCGGCTGCAATGTGTTACGAGGGGGCTGATGGCGGCAGCAGCAGGTGGTGCTCGCACGAAGTGCCTCGTGACCGGACTGCTGTCGACCACGTAATCTGTGTAATCTGCAGCGCAAATGTAATCTGCAGCGCCGTCCTTCGGCGCTGTCGCCTTGGCCGGGGTCACACCGGCAGTGTTGCTTGCTTTTGGCGCCTCCCCCCCACCCCCGGCTAGCGTGCTCGGCGCTCACCCGGTAGGAATCGCGTGCGCTTGGTCCTCGACTGCTCGACGATGGACGGCTTGCAGCCGAACTCGGCCTCCATAACCAGCTGCCAGCTTTTGTGCTTTAGCTTCTTTGGCTCCTCGCACTTTGGCACATACGTGTCGCCGTCGAATGTCCACTTGACCTTTCGAGCATCGACTGCTGACCTCAGCCACCTGCAATTGAGGGTGCAAAAAAGTAAACAAAACCCTAGCAGTGTGACCGCTGCTTCAGTGGCTGTAAATTCGTTCAGTTAATAAGAGGTTCTATACGAGGCCCGAGAAAAGTTTTATTGACAACTCATCAGGCAAATTACGTTAGCGAATGTTTGTGTGTTTAGTGTGACTCCGGAGCCAGTGGGGATGCTTGACGGAGCGTGGGTGTTACCCCAATCGCTCCCCTCTCTCTGTCTGTCTGCTCTCAGTCTCTGTCTGTCTGCTCTCTGTCTGTCTGCTCTCTGTCTGTCTGTCTGTCTCTCTCTTCTCTCTCTCTCTCTCTCTCTCTCTCTTCTCTCTCTCTCTTCTCCCTCTCTCTCTTGCTCTTGGCTGTCTCTCTCACCTCAGCTTGCAGTCGCATCTCCAGAAGTTTTCGTACAGTCGGATCGCGGTGAGCGTCGGCTTGAAGATGTCTGCCTCCACGCGCGCGTCCAGTTGCTCGAGCGCGTTGTTCGATAGGTCGAGCTCTGCGAGCGCGGGCGCCGCCAGGGCGACGAACGCGTCCGGCTGTATCTCTTCGATCGCGCAGTCGGCCAAGACGAGGCGCCGCAGTCGCGGCATGCCCTGCAGGAAGCGCGAGGGCAGCACGGGGAACTGGTTGCGAGCCAGTATCAGCTCCTCGACGTAGGGCGCCGTCGTGATGAATCCTTGCGGCATCGTGCGCAGCCTGTGGGGCAGAAAGGGAAGCCAGGCGCGGCCTGAGCCCTGAGCCGGCAGTGCCTCTGTCGCCGCCCATCCCATCGCCAGATTCTGCCATCGCCAGATCCCCTTGCCGACCGACTTCAGTTTTAGGCGAGGGCAGCGCTTCGAGCCGGCGCGGCCTGACGCCGAGCGGATCGAGAGAATACCCATCATACGTGCAAACACATCATCGCGTACAAACACGCCCACACGTGCAAGCACAGCCACATTTACAAAGGCTCACACGCATGCGCAAAGGCATGCACACACCGGCGCGCCCACCCGCACACTTATACACAGGCATAGTGCATACGCACGAATGCACAGTGTAGTTATAACACATAGAACACAGGGAACACTTGGCCAGCGATAGCAGGGGTCTAACATGCAGAAGCACTTGCTGCAGTGCTGTCTTGTTAGCAGCGGGTGGCCGCATTTAATACTCGGGAATCCTGCTTGACATCCGGTCGACGGATGGCGGTAGCAGCAGCACCAGCAGATGCAGCCCTGTGCACTGCGCATGTGCGATTGCAGGCAGACAGGTCGTGCTTTGTCGTGCCCTTCCCGCGAGCTCACCTGTTCTTGCTGAGGTCGACCTTGCGCAGCTTGGTCATGTTGGCGAACAGGTCTGGCGGTATGGCGTCGAGGTAGTTGTTGGTCAGGTCGAGCTCCTGCAGGCTGCCGGCTAGCCGGGCCAGCGAGGCGTGGCTGAGAGCCGCTATGCGATTGTTGGGCAGAGCAAGCGACTCGGTGCCTGCCGGCACGGCCGGCGCATCTGGCACCGAGTCCAGCTGCACCCGGTTGCAGGTGACGGTTCGCAGGCCGCCGGTCAGCGTCACGTCCGACTTCGTGCACTGCGCCTGCGCAGCCGGCCACGCTACCGCGACCAGGCAGAGGAGCTGCAGCAGCAGTCGCCGTCCCGTCACGGCTTCCTCCTGCTGCTGCAGCAGACGACGCTCGGCGCCTCGCTGCGGCTGGCACTTCATTCCTGCTCGGCCGCTATGCTCGGCTGCTGCAGCGCCTGCCCCGTGTGCTCAACGCGCCTCGACCTTGGGTTGACGGCTTGTGCTGTGGTTCACACCAGCCTTGTCACAATCGGTCGAGTGCAGTAGTGCGCCGTAACCACCTCCGGAGGGGATGCAATCTGCAAAGGGAATGGTGTGTCTGCCTGTCGTCTGCCTCGCGGAGGACGCTAAGGGGGGTGGTGAAGGTGACACGCAGGTCGAGGAGGACGCGCGCATCTGGTGGCGCTTCAACTCCTAGGCCACGTGTTCCTCTTGGAAGTTTCGGATGTTAGCTGCCTGTCACTTCTGTCTGGCAATGCAGCACGGTCGGTTTTTTGTGAAGCTGGCCCATTGCTCTCCCCTCTCACTTCCGAACGATTGTCCCCCTTCATCGAACTTGTCCGTGAGTACTTGCTCGTGCTCCGTCCCCACCTCTTCCACCCAAAGGAGATGGGCAGTGTTGATTTTCGGCGCACATCTTCACATAGTGTGTGAGGTTGAGAACGCCTTTAGGAGGAAGCGCGTGCTGCTAACAAAACTAGGGGGCTCCTTTCTTTTCTGCCTAGCTAACGTGCTCGAAAACCAAGTACACGGCGGAGAACGGTGGGATGTCATTTTATTTTTATTTCACGCTCCTCTTTTGTCCTCATCTTTGCATCTTAAGCATTGCGAACACCTTGCCGGCGTAGTGTTGCCTTTCGTCAGCTCTTTCACTAGAACGTGCGAATCTCATCGGATGTGACGACCGTCAATTTATCGGGCAGCTGTTGGGATGGACGCAATCGGTCTGGGCCCTAGCTTCCCGCTGCACGCTCGCCACCTGGCCGCGCGGTGCTCGCGCAGTGGCGGCCGTACTTGTGTGCGCTCGGCAAGTGCGCTCTTGACCAACTTGACCACCAAGCTCAAGCGGGGCAAACCCAGCAAACAAGAGCGGCCACCGGGCCAGAAACCGGCGCCACTGAGTTCCAAACGATGCGATTTCTCTAGCCGCACGGCGTGCCGAGACGCCAGCGCTGCTCGCAGCGTGGCCATTGCAGAGCCGCCGGGCTCAGTGCGTGCAGCCTTCCTGCTGCTCGCGGCGGCGGCGGGCTTGCGTGGTTGGGGGAGGCCGAATGCGCGCGCTCGGTGGTGGTAGGTGGCCCTGGTGAGCTGCTGGGTCGTGTGGACTCGATGCCCTTCACCTTAGCCACCTACTCTCTGCCAAGCAGTTGTAGTTCCGCTGGTTCACTGGCGCCCAGCGCTTTGCAATGGTAGGGCTTCTCTGCTGCATGCAGGCAGCGCAAAGCTTGAGTTGGCTGAGGCTCAGCGTACTTCTTCGGTGGAATCTCGTGGCGATTCGTAGCTCGATACCAATCTCTCCCCTGCCGCTCGAGCTCGTACTTGAGCCACCGCAAAGTGCGTGTGCTGTGTGACGATTGTCGTCGCTTTCGTCAGAGGTGATATTGGTGTATCAAGATGAGCGCACCGAGCGCACAGTCAGTCATCAAGTGACCCAATTCCAATTACCACTTGATTCTGCGAACAGTTGAAGTTGCTGAGCAGATGTACGCACATGTTTGTGTGTGTGTGTGTGTGTGTGTGTGTGTGTGTGTGTGTGTGTGTGTGTGTGTGTGTGTGTGTGTGTGTGTGTGTGCCTGTGCTAAGAGCGCACACCGAGGTTGGCGCTTCGGTTGAACTGGTGCTGTTCTGCTGGCGTTGTGGCTTTTAGCGCTGGGTCGAATTACCCTTTAGCCTTTTTTGTAACCGAGCCGACTAGTAGAAGACCAGCAATACCTTTTAATTTGCATTCATTCCCTTCTTTCGTGAGGCAGAGTTTTCACGTCAATAGTGGCACACTGGCACACCCACCCGCCAGCCCACCCACCATGAGCTAAGCAGCCGCCGCCACTCAGCCCGAGGAGGCAGCCTGGCAGTGTGGCGTTGCCTCGGTCGGGCCTTCCGCAGCGCCTGACGGCAGGAAGCCGTGTGCCCGAGCTAGCTCGACGACCGAAAGCGACGCCCGTGTCCCGTAATCCCGGCATGCTCGGCATCTCTTAGCTGCGGGATAGTAAGACTGGCAAGTAGTACTACTATTCGGTCGGAGACTTCATCGTGAGAGTTGCTCATTGGCAAGCTGTGGTGCGGAAACGTTTAGTACGAAGCTTTGCATCTCTCTCTGGCTGCACTGCTTCGGGCTACATATCGAGACTCCTGAGCAAAGTTGCACGCATGCACCGCCGGGACCTCGTGCATCTGTGGAGCTGAGCTGATCGTTCATGCAATGCTGACAGCTTTCGTGAGCACCTTTCTGCTGACCACGTATACCCACTAGCCGCTCGCCCCCTGCTGTCGCACATCGACCGCCGATCAGACCATCTCTGCATGTATGCGCTCGCGAATTGCATGCTTCTAATGGAGCGCCTGCTAAACTGTGGGCTGATCATTGGGGCACTGCGCCGTGAGGCCAGACACTGTCATTCTCAGCCTTGTCACCGACTGCCTGGCTTTAGCTTATCGCTCGAGCGACCTTGTGGATCTATCAGGCCCCCTCCTGTTCCCGAAGAGCCATGCCAAGGCGACTGACGGCTGATTGGGATTCAGGCGGAGGAGTGCAGAGCAGAGCCGGGCCTTCTGATCTCTGCACCGACTCTTTATTGGGCAGATCTAGACGGCCAAACTACAGGGGTGAGCTCGGTAGTCAGTTGCAATGAGGGGCTCGGTGCCCTGACAACTCGAGTGCACCTACGTGCGATATGCTAATGGCGAAGGGACAACTCAAGGTTAGAGCTCGGAGCTAGGGGGATGTGGATCTCACGAGAGTTGATTGCCTGCAGCCTTGCCAGCCTGTGGTTGCCAGTGGACCCCTTCCACCCACATGCCGTCCTCCCACACAGGCGCCTGCAAATTCGCAGGCACACTCACCTGCCAGGAGTC
This sequence comes from Cristatella mucedo, assembly GCA_009760855.2. Classification (NCBI taxonomy): domain Eukaryota; kingdom Metazoa; phylum Bryozoa; class Phylactolaemata; family Cristatellidae; genus Cristatella; species Cristatella mucedo. Next base: position 191,012 of record WPIO01000012.1, on the reverse strand, counting down.
CAGCCAAGAGGCTGTTATAACAGGCCCATAAGGCAGGCTCTGCCTTCGGTCGGTTGCTAGTCAATCAGTCAGGGTACGATCGGCCTGCTGGCTAGCTGCCTCGGTGCTGCTGCTGCTGCTGCTGTGCTTTGAAGCAGTAGGGAGAGTAGGGGAGGGCGTGAGCAAGGGTGGAGGAGGTGGAGACACGGTTGGTTGCTGGGCTACCGTTGCATCCAGCTGGGTCCAAGGGCCTCCTAGGAGATCCGGTGGCATCGGCTAAAGTTGCCGGAGATTCGAGCCTGAGATTCGAGCCAGCAGCTGGCAGTTGTACCAGTCCGAGCTGAATGGGGACCGAGTGGGCAAGCTGCTGACAAGGAAGTATGGAAGGAAGGAGGGCAGCAGCTGGCAGCTGCGGTTGAACAGTCCAGTGGCACCAGCTGAGCTGACCAACTTGACCACGTGTGGCTGGCAGCTGCACAGTGCAGGTTATAGGTCGAGTTTAAGGCCAGTTGGAGCCCAGCTGGGTCCCCACCGAGGATCTGCTCTGCCAGCTCAGCCGACCGAAATTCGTGTCTCGCCTTACCTGACGACTCTCCAGTTTCCGGCTTCTACCTATTTCGGACGTTGCAATTTACGGCCCCAGCCAAACAAAACAGGCACTCGTGTAGGCATTGCTCGTGTGCGTTGTACTCTGACCCCAATGCAGCCACACTCGCTTGTGTACTCCTCCTCCGTGTACTGCTCGTGTGCTCCACCATGCTAGCTCGTGGGGGGCTGCTGCTCGTCAGCACCTCAGTCCGACAAGCGTGAGCCGTGATGCCTGTCTAGGAAAAGGAAGACACTAGACTGCATGATTTTACTTACTATTCTATTGCGTATCACTTTGCAGCAAATGTAAAGCGCCTAGAAAGAGATTAAGTTCTCTGAGGGCGCTTTATCAAGTGCAATATTATTATTATTATTATTATATCCCCCCAACCCCTCAGGTGCCCGAAAATGCCCGGGACGATTGTATACCTATTCTGTTCCGGCC